>SCLH01000775.1:33296-67472 GCA_004367855.1 Oikopleura vanhoeffeni | reverse complement strand
AACGAGTCGGAAATTTAGACAAAACTCAACTTGATAATATGTACGGACTCTTCAGCATTCATGTAGGTTTCGAATGTGTGACTTTGAAATCCAGGAAGGAGATACATTTTGATTGAGACCACTAAAAAAGATTCAAAATACTGTTTTTTGGTGATACTGAGACCAAATCCAAGAATTTTCAAAAACTCACCTCGATTATCTGCTCACGTTCTGTCCGGTTAATTTAAGTCATAAATCATTGTTGTGAAAACTCAGGGAGGAGATACATTTTTAAAAAATAATTCCGTCAGTTTTGTAAGCACGTTTCTGATGGGCGAGCAATCCTTCACTTTCGACTTTTTTATAGGATGCAGATTTTTGCTCAAATACATTAGTTAGAGGAAATACTTTGTCCAACAGTTTGTCCTTTTGCGATAATATAATTGGCCATTGAAAACCCCGTTTTCGCCTTGAAATGCGACGACCACCCCCTTAAGTTTGACTTAACTACGTCAATAATACATTTTTCAGGGACCCTGGAAAATCACAATCAAAAATTGTCCCTCTGTATTTTAAAATATTTTTAATAAACCTTAATTAACCTTGCGATTCACAGTAAAACCGTGTAGCATATCAACTTGAAAATAGTACCATTTGAAGCGCCAAAACCTCGACTGTTGATTTAAAGTGCTTTTGTTATTTCAAATACTGCCAACGTTCCAGTAAACCGGTTACAAAACAGGAAAATTCAAATTTAAAAACATTTCAGCGCCTTCATTAAACATGCAAAAAAAAGTAAAATTTCAAAAGTAAAAAAAACAAATATTTGTGTGGTTATTTTAAACTGGAGAAATTTCTAAAAAAAAATTTCAAACTTAAAAAATCTTCGAAAAAAATTAGGGTTATTTTCAAAGTGTTGGTCTAGAATTTTCAGCGCCGTGAATTTATTATGATTTTATTTTTCAAATTTATATTATCTAAGTAACATTTCAGAGATAATTTTAGACTTGACAAATTTATAAAAACAACCCCCAGTTTTTTTCTAGAGCTACTCAAAGTTTATAGTCGGGTAAAAAATTGGAAATTTTGCGAAATTTTTGTGTATTGGTTTTTCTGAAACTTGAATTTTCTCTGATCGCATTTTTTCGAGGTTTTCAAGGACAGTTCAAAAATATAAATATCATCTTAAATGGTTGCCAAAAATGCAGACGGGTACCCCGTTAACTTTATTTTTTAGTTGGTTGGAACGCATTTTTGGAGTATTTGAGTGAGATTGATAACAATTCTTTAAATGAGCATTGGGAACGAGAATTTCAATTGTGTCATCCATGTCATGTTCATTACGATTTTGTTGGCCGTCTCGAAGATGGTGAAGATGAGGCCAATTATATGTTAGGAGGGTGAATGAACTATTTACATATTTTCACAGGTCTTAGATCGTGAAAACCAGATCGTGTTCTAGAGTCTAGAATCTTGACCGTTCATACCATCAGAATAAAAATACATTTTATTAAAGAAAATGAAAACAACTTAGTAAGCTGCGATTTTTTCCTCAATTTTCTCCAAGAGAAGGCTTGTAAAGGGATGCATCCCTGGCCGATTTTCCATCCCCTACCCCTCCCCCATGATGAGGGCCCCATCTTATCTCTAAATTCGAGGATGGAAATTTTTTATTCCACGATCCCATTTGATCCCTAGAGAATCTCTAGTAGAGATGCATCCCACCCTCACTCAAAAATTTCACATTTTTTCAAAAATGAATATATTTTATTCAAAAACTTAACTTACTTTTGAAAATGTTTGAATAAAACGAAACTAGTATTGCCTTTTTTATTCAAAATGTCATAATTTTTTCTTGAGACGCCTGGGCGTAAAATTTTTTGAGAAAAATCCACCCCTTAAAATTTTGAAGTTTCAAATGATAGCAAATTGAAGAGTACATTTAAATTTTTGCTATTGTTTGATCATACCGCATGAGTTTCAAGGGACGTCGACATCAAACGTGATTCGTTAAAACAACAATAAGCTAAAATATAATTATTCGTTCAATTTTTTGAATAAAAGTTTCATTGGATCCCGTTTGAAATTCTCAATTGATTTTATTTTGGAAGCTCGAGCATAATAGGGCCCCAAAACCGACTATAACAGCTTGAGTAAACAGAACCACTTTTCGTCAAGACGTCACTTGAAACTCAGACCGTTAGTTATAATTTATATCCGATGACAGCTAATTTCTTTAATGGCCTTATACAAGCGGAGGCCCCATATCGGATTTGCCAATATCGTCGAACAAAACCTACGCAATTTCACGATGTTTAGCTAAAATACTTTTAGTGCCCATATCGCCGAATGTGGCAATATCGCCGTATAAAATTGAAAAACTTTTCAAATTATAGCGTAAGTTCGAACGCCTCCGGGTTTCAATTTTTGAACGAAAAACTTTATTTTGTCCTTATATCGCCGAAAGTGCCAATATCGCCGAAAGTGCCAATATCGCCGAAAATGCCAAATATCGCCAAAATTTTTGGGCAGCAAAACTTTTGGCGATATTGGGCCTCCCCCTGTAATAAACTTTATTCACCCCGTCTGTCAGACCGATTTCGTCTATCTGGTAACCCTGGAGTAGAATATATGTCAAAGTATGGCCAACATTCAGATGAAGAAAGAACAAAGCAATATTTTAAAAATGTACCTTTGAATATTTTACAAGCACTGTATGATAAATATTACTGGGATTTTAAAATTTTCGGGTATCACCCAGATTATGCGGGTCACCCCGAAATTGATGATCGTTTATAAAAATATAAGCAGCTAATTTATTAAAATATACACCAATTTATTTTCGAAAGTATCACCAATTCAATAACAATTTAATGTCGCAAACTAATAAACATTGTCTAAAAGTTAAAAAAATTGTGTCACGAGGCTTTTTCCTGCAGTACACTTTTGTACGTATCAATATCTCATTCAAAATCGACAAGATCTTCGAAATCTTGCAACTCCCGAGTGTGGTAATTTTTTTCAAATTCGATAGGGAAAGAGAAATTTCACAACACTCGGATCTTATAGTGGCCGCCCTTTAAGACCCCTTTAATACCCGTGCTGCACGGGCCGTGCAAGATATCTGTTGATATCGTTGCAAGATATCAATGCTCTTGTCGGTTCTTAAAAGTATATGAGAGTAAATTTGCGAATATTTTAATTTCCACAAGACATTTTTTCCATTTCGATGAAAAACTTTGGGAATTACTAACTTTGGGAAGTATTATCATCGTTAATTAAATCGTTTAATTGAATTTGCATAATTTTAAATTGAGGCCTACGGCTGATTTTATATATTAGGACAATTTTTGTAATATTTATTTATCTCTTATATATTTATTAATTAAAGTCAATTTTATTGTGTGGGATTTATCTCATATCTGTATCCTGTCAATTTCTTCACATATAAAATATATTTCAACTTAAAATTCCGTATTATGTTACATAAGTTATTCACTTACAGTTTGTCTCATATTTTAATGCGATCGAAAACGCTTAATATGTTGACACCTCGCTTTTGATTCGATGATTCCACGCCATTAAGTGATTTCCAAACTAACCAATGAAAATAAGGTGTCAAACTGTTTGGTTTTTTCAATCGCAGGGAACTGTATTTTTTTAGAAAACAAAAAACTACAAAACATTGTGAGATTCTACTTCTTAGTTGTCTGCACAAAAATTGGTGTCACCAAGTATCAACATTTTTTGCACTTTTGCAGATATGCCGCAACATTGAGCAGGTATTTTAAGCGGCAAAAACGGTAAAAATCAACTTTTACCGGTGAACATACCAACTTTCACCGGTAAACATACCAACTTGTACCGGTTAGCAATTTGAACTTTTTGAATTTTTGGAAATTTCAGTTAAACTGGTCAAAATCGTTCGAATACCGGACTTTATTTTGAGCTCAATTTTCTCGAGAATTGTTCTTAATTATTACATTGATTTTTAAGATCAATAATGACCATAATATGGTCACCATATGTAGAAATTTTGATAATAATAAATCGAGCAGAAATTGAGACTCTATTAGACTCTATTAGAGACTCTATTTAAAAAAAAATCTTACGTCTTAAAATGACCAGAAAAAAATTCTCTACAAGATAGCTTGAACACATTAAAACCGATTTTTATTTTTGAAATTCCTTATTTCAAATCGACATTAATAGATTACCTACGGTCAACACGTTGCTCCTGGATCCGCGACACTAACTATTACTCATCTAAGCGGGGGCGGATAAAATTAACGCGAAATGAAAAATGCGTCAACCAATCAAAAACGCTCGCCAATATTTTAATCCAATTAAATTGCTTCTAGAAGCACGTGAGTAATAAATGAGTCATAACAGAAGAAATTAATTTCCACGCTTGTTGCTGGGCGCATCGTGTTGAGTGTAATTATATTATCGTGTTATTTGACAAATTATGGTAATAAAAATTATCCGCCAAAAATATTAATTTGGAATCGGAATTCATTCGGCATTTGAAAATGACTCATTTTATTTAGTTTCTACTATATGATTCGAATAGATTGTCCCAGTGAAAAAAGGCCGTTATTGTTTCACCCCACAACACACCTGGAAAGGATGTAAAAATTGCTCTTGTCTTGTCTTTTACCACGTGCATAAATCCGAGCTGCCAGTTGGCTAATTAATTGTCGCACTCTTGGCCAATGACGAGATTTGTAGATATGTCATCACAAGTGCCCTAGATTCGACCTGCTAAAATGCCAAAAAATGGTCTCAAACAAAATTTCGATATGCATCGAATGTAAAATTAAATTTTATGAAAAATAGCTATGAAATATTTGTGCAAGGATTTTAAAACTCTAGAAAATGGCATCACGGGCATATCGATTTCGTTAACAAAATCCCTTCTCTTATTCTATTTTCTGGAATTTTGGCTTGAATTCAGGCTGCTCTCTCCTGGGTATTATGTAAAAATATCATTTTTACGAAATTTGTATATCAAAATAATTTATGTGTTATATACCGTTTTTATTCAACCAGTGCTGTAAGTGGTCATGTAAAAAAATAGATTAAAGCGGCGTGCAACAACAACCACCTTGTACTTTTAGACCTATATTGTCCGCCGCCATTTTAGATTAATTATTTCTTTTTAAAAACCCTGGTGTGAGAGCGTTCTTTTTCGAACTTTGAACATTTTTTCGTTAATTAAACTAAATCTTTAATTGATATGACCAAATATATTTAGCTTTACAGTTATAAAAAAGTCTGAATTTATGCCGAGAACCTTCAGTTAAAATGGATAATCCGATTCCGAGTGAGAATTTTAAAATAGAAGGATATAGGATATAGGATATAGGGCAGGCCACAATAATTATGACATAATTTTTGTGTCAAATCCATTTCCAATTCAATATTTCTAAGAAAATTATTTAAAATATTTAATCGAAAATGGTTCGTTCTGTTCTGAAAGTGTTCGATCTATTTGAAAAGTTTGACAAAAATCGATATTAGGTGTCCAGTAAAAAGCTTCGACCCTTTTTTTACTTCGACACTAATATCGATTATTTGACATGCCAATCAGCTCATAGACCCGTTTTCACTGGGACAATCTATTTTGAATCATATAGTAGATAGCTCAAACTGAGCACAAACAATCTAGTGTAATTAATTACATGATAAAGGAATTGGTCCGAATCGAATTATTTCTTAATTTTATTTCTAAGATTATTGAATTATAATTAAATAAAATCAGTTATCTCAAAAAAAAATAAAGAAATAATTCGATTTAGACCAATTTTTTTTATGTTATTTTACACTAGATATTTGTGCTCAGTTTGAGCTATCTAGAAAACCCATCAGATAAGTCATTTTCAAATGCCGAATGAATTCCGATTTTAAATTAATTTATACGAATGCGAAAAGCATATTTGTCAAATTTCAAAATCAGAATCAATTGACTTTCCGTTACCCATATTGTCAGAAAAATATTGTTTTTTTGATAATCCGCGTTGCGTAAGATTATTGTGTTCTGGTTTCACTTAATTTAGGATGTCATTTTTGCACATCTCGTTTTTCTCTTATAAATACTGACATATTATATACCTTGTTCACACGAATGTAAGTCTAGGCAGCTCAATAGTCAATGATAGTGTATGATTCTCTATTAACCCTCTCGGGATCAGAGCCATAAAAGTGGATTTTATTTTTTTGAAAAGACCGGAAATAACAAAATTAATTCAAATAAAAGTTCAAGGTTCAAATCACTCATAGAGTTTACGATTGATTTTTTTAAAATTAGAATAGAATTTTTTTTTGATGAGTCGTTTGAAATTAATTTTCTTCGTCTTTTTTTTCTTCTTTTTTCGCGAAAAATCTTAAAACACCTGGTTATTAGAGACCGGGAATCGAATATTATCTTTAAGGAAATCATTTTTAGGAAACTTAATTTTTAATCTTCCACAGTTAAGTTCTTTGTTCTGAGGTCTCTGATTGACTTTCAATTTTTTCGAGAGTAAATTCTTCCAAAATCACAAATTTAAGAAAAAATCTTGTATTCCAAAATAATCACTTTTACACCGCGGAAATGAAGTCCTCAACATTTTAATCGTCTTAATATATTATAGAATTATCTATAATTATATAGAAATGTAAGTCTATCTTATATCTCAATGACTTGACAACGATTATGTTGCTAACACTTTTCCTTTTTCTCATAATATCAGTTCGAAGTCGAGCCATTAGAGTGGCTTTGGTGCCTGAGTGGGATATCAATACTCAAATAAGTGCGGAGGTTGAGCTGCCTAGATTCAAATTAATATTAACAAGGAATATTTTGGTACGGAGTGTCAATCGGCACTTAATAATTTTCAAAAATAATATTTGATTCCTTCTACTTGCGACGAAGTTATAAATCGACTAATTTTTGACAATTTCGTGTTGAAGTGATATTTATTATTCAATTCAAATTTTAATATCTGACGTAGCTGGGAATATGTGTTTTTTCTCTCAATCTCTCAGATTTATTTATATTTTGATATTTCACTATACCAGACAGAATCAGACAAATCAAACAGTGATTTGATCACTCAGTTACTCTAATCCTCTTTTTTACAATTAATACTGATCTCGTTAAGGGGGTTCTATTATAGAACTTCTATAGGCACCCCAAATCTTTTGTGCTAAAAATCTATTGACTGGCTAACATATCAGAATGTTTTAGTTTTTTCCTATGTCTATGCGGAGAAAAATAAGCAATTCAAAAAGTCCATTTTGCCTATAGGCTATAGAACCCCCTTAAGAAGGTTGTGGAGGCTTCAAGCAAATATTTGGCGTTTCGGAAAGCTAATAAATTTTAATTTACTCATGGTGAAAACAATTCAGTTACAGATTGAAGAAGCTAGGAAGTTCCTTGTAGGAACCTCGAGAGTTTTATAACAAAAAACGGGACAATGTTAAGTGTATCCTTTTCGGAACGGAACTCCATCTCAAAAACGCTTACTATCTCTACAGCGCGTGTTCGAATCCCACTGATGTTGTCTGAGTGATTGTCTTAGTGATTGCTTGAGTGATTACACACCAATAAAATTTAGCGGCTCCATTATCAAGACCCTTGCCTATAATCATATTCAATATAATCACTAAGACAACATTAGTGGGATTCGAACACGCGCTATAGAGATAGTAAGCGTTTTTGAGATGGAGTTCCGTTCCGAAAAGGGTATGGAGTGTTCAGTTCACTTTTCAAGTTTAAATCAATTCACGAGGTCCTATAAAATAATCTTGGTCAAGTCGCTATCCACTAATTTTTACAAAACGAAAATTTTTAGTGCTGAAATTACTTCGACAATGTCGAATCGACATATTTGTTTTTGTTCGTTTTTTTTAGAAATAAAATTGCAGACTGGGTACAAAATATTAATTTTCCAGATTTATACATACTCAAACGGTTGACTAGATCCATATATATATTTGACGCATTTTAATTTTACTTAGGTGCTCCTGAAAAAAATTTAAAAACATTTTCGAAATCTCCGCGGTCGGTGTAGTCAGAAACAAAGTAAAAATTTGTATTTTTGAGAATGGTTCAGCAAAAATCAAATAATCTGATTTGAAATAACTTAAAAAAATTTTCATTTTTTGAATTTTTTATAATTCCAAAAGTCATCTGACTTTGATAACTCAGTAGAATATTAATAATGCTGCTATTTGTTCTAAATAAAGATAAGTTGGAGACCCAAAGTCTGATTTTTCTTTTCGTTCGTATGCCAAAAAAGATGATTTAAATATTTTATTTGAATATATATTTAAATAGATTTAATAATAAATTAAATAGTATTCTCATACTGGTTTCTCATATTAGTTATACCTACTGGGTATTACTCAGGCCGATCGAGCAAATAATCAGCAGCCCGATATTTATGGTGCTGGAAAATAGGGCCATCACTCAAATTTTGGGTGGTAAAAATTGTAAATTCGCAAATCGAAAAATAAATGTCATTGCTTCCCCTTCAATTTTCTTTAAAACTGTGTTCGGACAAAAATTTTGAGATCGATACGATCTTGTTGTAAATTTTCTGATTTTTTGCTTGATAATAACTTTTTTGCTGCCCAGTGATAACATATCTGAATGCATAGAGATATAAAATTTTCCTTCAAAAATTAAAACCAGGTGTGCGTCCGAAATGACGTCATAATTTGAAAAGTTTATTATATTTTATAAAAAGTTTTACAATAAGTTAAAATAAAATACTATATTGTGTTAACTAAATCCCCCTTTTCACACTATCCGGAATATCCCGGCCCTGTATAGTAAGCGAAGTGTGTTTGTAGTTGTAGGGCCGGTATATTCCAGATAGTGTGAAAGGGTGATATTAGTTGATCACTCGAATAAATTGACAATTTAAAATTGCCTTGATTCTGATCTTAAGGGGGTACTGGTCGCTGGTTTTATGAGGCATTTGGGGCTTTTAAAATGGTCCAAATTGATTTGAGATGATAACCAAGTGTAATACCGACCAAATTATCAAAAAAAAATTCGAAATTTTCGTGTTTTTTCGATTTTTTTTCTAAGTATTTTTTTAAAAATGATGTTCAAAAATAACGTTTGCTTTAATTTAACCACTAAAACTTTCTGATCAGTGTTTTCGTGGATTTCTTTTGATACTACTTTCGAAAAAAATCGAAGCACATTTTTTTCGGAAATTTATTCACTTGACCTTCAAAAATTTATATTTTGAGTTTGGGCTCAAAATTTGAAAAAACGCTTCCAGAGGAGTTTCTATTTGTTTTGTGCTAGTGTTTGCTCGTATTCGAGTGGATTCCAAAGTATAACCTAGGAGGAGATAGATTTTTGGTGAAAAAATGTAAAATAATTTTTTGCCTATGTTTAGGGAAGATTTGAGTCTGAACTTTATTTTTGAATTCGTAAAATTTTCAAAAATCAAAGCATTATAGAAAATTTTCCGCATTTTTGTTCCAAAATTTTTCTGATCGTTTTTTTGAAATCTATGAAAAAGCTAAAAAATAGCCACTTAACTTTTTTCATGCATGTCTACATATTTTTCTGACTGCTGTTTGAAAAAACTAATATGTTTTATTTCTCATTTTTGTCGACTTTTTTAGAAAAAATTATGAAATTTTCTGCAAATCAAGTCCAAATTTTTTATAGTGATTTTTGAACTCTCCATAAAAATCAGGCAGAATCACATATTAAATGTTTGGTATCTATTAATATCCGTATGCCAACTAATGAGTTGGTCGCGCGATTTTCATTTCTAAACTATCGATGAAATTTTTAACGCTCGGTGGTACACTCGATAAGTGCCATTGCACTATATGGTTTAAAAAATTTTGATGCTGGTCAAAAATTTCAAATAAATTGTGGGTTAATAGGCGCCATTTCTTTAGTAGTAAGAACATTTTTAATATATCAAAACACATGAAGGTCAATTTTATCTCAAAAAAAGTTGTTTTCTCTACTTTTCGCCATTTTTGACCCATTTTTCATGAGAAAAAAACTTTCATTCAAGGAAATTTTTTTATTAGCAACCTAAAAACAAGACTTTTAGCGCATTACACGCAATGTCTGAAGTTTATTAATATCGTCTTAAAAAAATCTGTAGTCGAGTTTAGTTGGAAATGGATGTACGTGAAAAGTGTTTTTTTATATTTCCAGATAATTAGTTATGTTAAAAATTAAATATAATCGTTTGCAGA
The DNA here is from genome assembly GCA_004367855.1 of Oikopleura vanhoeffeni. Taxonomy (NCBI): domain Eukaryota; kingdom Metazoa; phylum Chordata; class Appendicularia; order Copelata; family Oikopleuridae; genus Oikopleura; species Oikopleura vanhoeffeni. Next base: position 57,266 of record SCLH01000775.1, on the reverse strand, counting down.
ATGGACACTTTTATTGAAGATAAAAAATAAAAAAAAATAAATTTTCACATTTTTTTCTTCATTTATCGCTCTGAAAAAATGTACCAATCTTCCGGATCGATGCCACCCCTTAATCTTGTCAAAACCATTGGTCAATGACTTTTGTTTCCGATACACTCTGAGATACGTTACCGTACAGGTGTCCCTCGACCAATTTCAAAATCTATCTCCTCCCAGGGTTTATTTAGAAAGCAGCTCAAATTATAACATATCCCGTATGACTTATAACTTAGGTCCTCTAGGAAGCGTTTTTTTTTCAAAAATCACTTCAGTTTTTCTAGAATCGCAGAAAAACTACCGATTTTTGCGATTTTTAGCATTTTTTCACCAAAAAATCATCTCCTCCTAGGTTATATTTGGAATCCACCTCGAATTCGAGCAAACCTAGCACAAAACAAATAGAAACTCCTCTAGAAGCGTTTTTTCAAATTTTGAGCCCAACTCAAATATAAATTTTGAAGGTCAAGTGAAAAATTTCCGAAAAAAATGTGCTTCGATTTTTTTCGAAAGTAGTATCAAAAAATCACGAAAACACTGATCAGAAAGTTTTAGTGGTTAAATTTAAGCAAACGTTATTTTTGAACATCATTTAAAAAATACTTAGAAAAAAAATCGAAAAAACACGAAAATTTCGAATTTTTTTTTGATAATTTGGTCGTATTACCACTTGTTATCATCCAAATCAATTTGGACCATTTAAAAGGCCCCATGCCTCATAAAACCAGCGACCAAGTACCCCTTAAGATCAGATCAAGGCAATTTAAATTGTCAATTTATTCGAGTTGATCAACTAAATATCACCCTTTACACTATCTGGAATATACCGGCCCTACAATACAAACACACTTCGCTACTATACAGGGCCGGGATATTCCGGATAGTGTGAAAAGGGGGATTTAGTTAACACAATTAGTAATATTATAATTTAACTTATTGTAAAACTTTTAATAAAATATAATAAACTTTCAAAATTATGACGTCATTTCGGACGCCCACCTGGTGTTTAATTTTTGAAGGAAAATTTATATCTCTATGTTCAGATATGTTTATCACTGGGCAGCAAAAAAGTATTATCAAGCAAAAATCAGAAAATTTACAACAAGATCGTATCGATCTCAAATTTTGTCGAACACAGTTTTAAAGAAAATGAAGGGAAGCAATGACATTATTTTTCGATTTGCGAATTTACAATTTTTACACCCAAAATTTGAGTGATGGCCCTATTTTCCAGCACCATAAATATCGGTGCTGATTATTTGCTCGATCGCCTGAGTAATACCCAGTAGGTATAACTAATATGAGAAACCAGTATGAGAATACTATTTAATTTATTATTAAATCTATTTAAATATATATTCAAATAAAATATTTAAACATCTTTTTTGGCATACGGACGAAAAGAATCAGACTTTGGGGTCTCCAACTTATCTTTTATTTGAACAAATAGCAGCAATTATTAATATTCTACTGAGTTAATCAAAGTCAGATGATTCTGGAAATTATAAAAAATTCAAAAAAATGAAAAATTTTTTAAGTTATTTCAAATCAGATTATTTGATTTTGCGAACCATTCTCAAAAATACAAATTTTTACTTTGTTTCTGCTACACCGACCGCGGAGATTTTCGAAAGTTTTTTAAATTTTTTTTCAGGAGCACCCTAATAAAAATTAAAAAAAAATGCGTCAAAATATATATGGATCTAGTCAACCGTTGAGTATGTATAAATCTGGAAAATTAATATTTTGTACCCAGTCTGCAATTTTATTCTAAAAAAAACGAACAAAAACCAAATATGTCGATTCGACATTGTGAAGTAATTTCAGCACTAACAAATTTCGTTTTGTAAAAATTAGTGGACTTGGCCAAGATTATTATAGGACCTGCGTGAATTGATTAACTTGAAATGTGAACTGAACACTCCATACCTTTTGGAACGGAACTCCATCTCAAAAACGCTTACTATCTCTATAGCGCGTGTTCGAATCCCACTAATGTTGTCTTAGTGATTATATTGAATATGATTATCGGCAAGGGTCTTGATATGGACCGCTAATTTTATGGTGTGTAATCACTCAGCATCCTTAAAGACAATCACTCAGACAACATCAGTGGGATTCGAACACGCGCTGTAGAGATAGTAAGCGTTTTGAGATGAGAGTTCCGTTCCGAAAAGGATACACTTAACATTGTCCCGTTTTGTTAGGAAAACCTCTTCTTATTTAAGCATTTTCCAGAAAACGCCAAATATTGCTTGAAGCCTCCACAACCTTTTAAGGGGTTCTATAGCCTATAGGCAAAATGGACTTTTTGAATTGCTATTTTTCTCCGCATAGACATAGGAAATAACTAAAACATTCTGATATGTTAGCCAGTCATAGATTTTAGCACAAAAGATTTGGGGTGCCTATAGAAGTTCTATAATATAACCCCCTTAACGAGTCAGTATTAATTGTAAAAAAGAGGATTAGAGTAACTGGTTGATCAAATCACTGTTTGATTGTCTGATCTGTCTGGTATAGTGAAATATCAAATATAAATTAAATCGAGAGATTGAGAGAAAAAAACCATATTCCAGCTACGTCAGGATATTAAAATTGAAATGAATAATAAATATCAATTCAACACTAACATTGTCAAAAATTAGTCGATTATAAACTTCGTCGCAAGTAGAAGGAATCAAATATTATTTTTGAAAATTATTAAGTGCCGATTGACACTCCGTACCAAAATATTCCTTGTTAATATAATTGAATCTAGGCAGCTCAACCTCCGCAACTATTTGAGTATTGATATCCCACTCAGGCACCAAAGCCCTCTAATGGCTCGACTTCGAACTGATATATGAGAAAAAGGAAAGTGTTAGCACATAATCGTTGTCAAGTCATTGAGATATAAGATAGCTTACATTTCTATATAATTATAGATAATTCTATAATAATTAAGACGATTAAAATGTTGAGGACTTCATTTCCGCGGGTGTAAAAGTGATTATTTTGGAATACAAGATTTTTCTTAAATTTGTGATTTGGAAGAATTACTCTCGAAAAAATTGAAAGTCAATCAGAGACCTCAGAACAAAGAACTTAACTGTGGAAGATTAAAAATTAAGTTTCCTAAAAAATTGATTTCCTTTAAGATAATATTCGATTTCCCGGTCTCTAATAACCAGGTGTTTTAAGATTTTCCGCGAAAAAGAAGAAAAAAAAGACGAAGAAATTAATTTTCAAACGACTCATCAAAAAAAATTCTATTCTATTTAAAAAATCAATCGTAAACTCTATGAGTGATTTGAACCTAGCACTTTTATTTGAATTAATTTGTTATTTCCGTCTTTTCAAAAAATAAAATCCACTTTATGGCTCTGATCCCGAGAGGGTTAATAGAGAATCATACACTATCATTGACTATTGAGCTGCCTAGACTTACATTCGTGTGAACAAGGTATATCATATGTCAGTATTTATAAGAGAAAAACGAGATGTGCAAAAATGACATCCTAAATTAAGTGAAACAGACACCAATAATCTTACGCAACGCGGATTATCAAAAAAACAATATTTTTTCTGACAATATGGGTAACGGAAAGTCAATGATTCTGATTTGAAATTTGACAAATATGCTTTTCGCATTCGTATAAATTAATTAAAATCGGAATTCATTCGATTTGAAAATGACTTATCTAGTGGGTTTTCTAGATAGCTCAAACTGAGCCAACACAAATATCTGAGTGAAAAATAACATAAAAAAAAATTGGTCTAATCGATTATTTCTTTTTTTTTTTTTGAGATGAACTGATTTATTAATTATAATTCAATAATCTTAGAAATTAAAATTAAGAAATAATCGATTCGGAGCAATTCCTTTATCATGTAATTATTAACTAGATTGTTTGTGCTCAGTTTGAGCTATCACTATATGATTCAAAATAGATTGTCCCAGTGAAAACGGGTCTATGAGCTGATGGATCGCGTCAAATAATCGATATTAGTGTCGAAGTAAAAAAGGGTCGAAGCTTTTTACTGGACAACCTAATATCGATTTTTGTCAAACTTTTCAGAACAGAAACGAACCATTTCGATAATATTTTAAATAATTTTCTTAGAAATATTGAATTGGAAATGGATTTGACACAAACAATTATGTCATAATTATGGGCCTGCCCTATCCTATATTCCTAATATCCTTCGTATTTTAAAATTACTCACTCGGAATCGGATTATCCATTTTAACTGAAGGTTCTCGGCATAAATCAGACTTTTTTATACTGTAAAGCTAAATATATTTGGTCATATCAATTAAAGATTTAGTTTAATTAACGAAAAAATGTTCAAAGTTCGAAAAAGAACGCCTCCACACCAGGGTTTTTAAAAAGAAATAATTAATCTAAAATGGCGGCGGACAATATAGGTCTAAACGTACAAGTGGTTTTGTTTGCACGCCGCTTTAATCTATTTTTTCATGACCACTTACAGCACTGTTGAATAAAAACGGTATATAACACATAAATTATTTTGATATCAAATTTCGTAAATGATATTTTTATAATACCCAGGAGAGAGCAGCCTGAATTCAAAGCCAAATCACAGAAATAGAATAAGAGAAGGATTTTTTAACCAGAATCGATATGCCCGTGAGCATTTTCTAGATTTAAATCCTTGCACAAAGTATTTCATAGCTATGTTTTTCATAAATTTAATTTACATTCGATGCATATCGAATTTTGTTTGAGACCATTTTTGGCATTTAGCAGGTCGATCTAGGGCACTTCGTCGATGACATATACAGCAAATCTCGTCAACTTGGCCGAAGAGTGCGACAATTAATTAGCCAACTGGCAGTTCCGGATTTATGCAGTGGTAAAAACAAGCAAGAGCAATGTTTACATCCTTTCCAGTGTGTTGTGGGTGAACAATAACGGCCTTTTTTCACTGGGACAATCTATTCAATCATCTATAGTAGAAACTAAATAAAATGAGTCATTTTCAATGCCGAATGAATTCGATTCCAATTAATATTTTTGGGATAATTTTTGATTACCATAATTTGTCAATAACCACGATAATATATTACACTCAACACGATGCGCCCAGCAACCAGCGTGGAATTAATTTCTTCTGTTATGAACATCATTTATTACTCACTGTGCTTCTAGAAGCATTTAAATATGTATTTAAAATATTGGCAGCGATTTTGATTGGTGACGCATTTTTCATTTCGCGTTAATTTTATCCGCCCCCGCTTAGATGCAGTAATATTAGTGTCGCGATCCAGGAGCAACGTGTTGACCGTAGGTAATCTATTAATGTCGATTTGAAATAAGGAATTCAAAAATAAAAATCGGTTTAAGTGTCAAGCTATCTGTAGAGAATTTTTTTGGTCATTTAAGACGTAAGATTTTTTTTTAAATAGAGTCTCTAATAGAGTCTAATAGAGTCTCAATTTCTGCTCGATTTATTATTATCAAAATTTCTACATAGGTGACCATAATATGGTCTTATTGATCTTAAAATCATTGTAATAATTAAGAACAATTCTCGAGAAAATTGAGCTCAAAAATAAAGTCCGGTATTTCGAACGATTTTGACAGTTTAACTGAAATTTTCCCAAAAATTCAAAAAGTTTCAATTGCTAACCGGTACAGTTGGTATGTTTACCGGTGAAATTGTTTATGTTCACCGGTAAAAGTTGATTTTTACCGTTTTTGCCGCTTAAAATACCTGCTCAATGTTGCGCATATCTGCAAAAGTGCAAAAATGTTGCATACTTGGTGACACCAATTTTTGTGCAGACAACTAAGAAGTAGAATCTCACAATGTTTTTGTAGTTTTTTGTTTTCTAAAAAAAATACAGTTCCTGCGATTGAAAAAACAAACAGTTTGACACCTTATTTCATTGGTTAGTTTGGAAATCACTTAATGGCGTGGAATCATCGAATCAAAAAGCGAGTTCAACATATTAAGCGTTTTCGATCGCATTAAAAATATGAGACAAACTGTAAGTGAATAACTTAGTAACATAATACGGAATTTAAGTTGAAATACTATTTTAATGTTGAAGAAATTGACAGGATACAGATATGAGATAAATCCCACACAATAAAATTGACTTTAATTAATAAATATATAAGAGATAAATAAATATTACAAAAATTGTCCTATATATCTAAATCAGCCGTAGGCCTCAATTTAAAATTGCAAATTCAATTAAAACGATTTAATTAACGATGATAATACTTCCCAAAGTTAGTAATTCCCAAAGTTTTTCATCGAAATGGAAAATGTCTTGTGGAAATTGAAAATATTCGCAATTACTCTCATAACTTTAAGAACCGACAGAGCAGATTGCATATCGATATCTTGCACGATATCAACAGATATCTTGCACGGCCCGTGCAGCACGGGTATTAAAGGGGTCTTAAAGGCGGCACTATAAGATCGCGAGTGTTGTGAAATTTCTCTTTCCCTATCGAATTTGAAAAAAATTACCACACTCGGGTAGTTGCAAGATTTCGAAGATCTTGTCGATTTTGAATGAGATATTGGACGTACAAAAGTGTACTGCAGGAAAAAGCCTCGTGACACAAGTTTTTAACTTTAGACAATGTTTATTAGTTTGCGAATTAAATTGTTATTGATTGGTGATACTTCGAAAATAAATGTGTGGTGGTATATTTTAATAATTAGCTGCTTATATTTATAAACGATTCATCAATTTCGGGTGACCCGCATAATCTGGGGCGATACCCGAAAATTTTAAAATCCCATAATATTATCATACATGTGTGTAAAAATATTCAAAGGTACATTTTTGAAATATTTGCTTTTCTTTCTTCATCTGAATGTTGGCCATACTTTGACATATATTCTACTCCAGGGTTACCAGATAAGACGAAATCGTCTGACGGACGGGTGAATAAAGTTTATTACAGGGGGAGGCCCAAATATCGCCAAAAGTTTGCTGCCCAAAATTTTGGCGATATTTGGCATTTTCGGCGATATTGGCACTTTCGGCGATATAAGGACAAAATAAAGTTTTTTCGTTCAAAAATTGAAACCCGGAGGCGTTCGAACTTACGCTATAATTTGAAAAGTTTTTCATTTTATACGGCGATATTGCCACATTCGGCGATATGGGCACTAAAAGTATTTTAGCTAAACATCGTGAAATTCGCGTAGGTTTTGTTCGACGATATTGGCAATCCAATATGGGGCCTCCGCTTGTATAAGGTCATTAAGAAATTAGCTGTCATCGGATATAAATATAACTGACGGTCTGAGTTTCAAGTGACGTCTTACGAAAGTGGTTCTGTTTACAAAGCTGTTATAGTCGGTTTTGGGGCCCAATTATGCCTAGCTTCCAAAATAAAAATCAATTGAGAATTTCAAACGGGATCCAATGAAACTTTTATTCAAAAAATTGAACGAATAATTATATTTTAGCTTATGTTTGTTAACGAATCAGTTTGATGTCGACGTCCCTTGAAACTCATGCGTATTATCAAACAATAGCAAAAAATTAAATGTACTCTTCATTTGCTATCATTTGAAACTTCAAAATTTAAGGGGGTGGATTTTTCTCAAAAAAATTTTACGCCCAGGCGTCTCAAGAAAAAATTATGACATTTTGAATAAAAAAGGCAATACTAGTTTCTTTTTATTCAAACATTTTCAAAAGTAAGTTAAGTTTTTGAATAAAATATATTCATTTTTGAAAAATGTGAAATTTTTGAGTGAGGTGGGGATGCATCTCTACTAGAGATTCTCTAGGGATCAAATGGGATCAGTGGAATAAAAATTTCCATCCTCGAATTAGAGATAGATGGGGCCCTCATCATGGGGGAGGGGGAGGGAATGGAATATCGGCCAGCGGATGCATCCCTTTACAAGCCTTCTCTTGGGGACAAATTGAGAAAAATCGCAGCTTATAAGTTGGGTTTCATTTTCCGTTTTACATAAAAATGTATTTTGAATCTGATGTATGAACGGTCAAGTTCTAGACTCTAAGAACACGATCTGGTTTTTCAGCGATCTAAGACCTGTGAAATAGTGTAATACGTTCATTCACTGCGCTACATATAAGGCCTCATCTTCACCATCTTCGAGACGGCCAAACAAATCGTAAATGAACATGACATGGATGACACATTGAAATTCTCGTTCCCAATGCGGCATTTAAAGACTTGTTATCAATCTCACTCAAAGACTCCAAATGCGTTTCCAACCAACTAAAAAATAAAGTTAAACGGGTACCCGTCTGCGATTTTTGGCAGACCATTTAAGATGATATTTATATTTTTGAACTGTCCTTGAAACCTCGAAAAAATGCGATTAGAGAAAATTTCAAGTTTTCAGAAAACCAATACACAAAAATCTCGCAAAATTTCAATTTTTACCCGACATAAACGAGTAGCGCTAGAAAAAAACTGGGGGTTGTTTTTATAAATTGGTCACGTCTAAAATTATCTCTAGAATGTTACTTAGCATAATATAAAATTTGAAAATAAATCATAATAAATACGGCGCTGAAAATTCCTTAACAACACTTTGAAAATAACCCTTGATTGTTTTTTCGAAGAGTTTTAAAGTTTGAAATTTTTTTTGAAATTTCTCCAGTTAAAATACCACACAAATATTGTTTTTTCTTTTGAAATTTTACTTTTTTGCCATGTTGTAATGAAGGCGCTGAAGATGTTTTGTAAATTGAATTTCCTGATTTTGTAAACCGGTTACTGGAACGTTTGGCAGTATTTGAATAACAAAAGCATGTAAATCAACAGTCTCGAGTTTTGGCGCTTCAAATGGGTACTTATTTTCAAGTTGAGTATGCTACACGGTTTTACTGTGAATCGCAAGGTTAATTAAGGTTTATTAAAAATATTTTAAATTACAGGGAAAATTTTTGATTGTGCATTTTTCCAGGGTCCCTGGAAAAATGCATTATTGACGTTAGTTAAGTCAAACTTAAGGGGGTGGTCGTCGCATTTCAAGGCGAAAACGGGGTTTTTCAATGGCCAATTATCGCAAAAGACAAAACTGTTGGACAAAGTATTTCCTCTAACTAATGTATTTGAGCAAAAATCTGCATCCTATAAAAAAGTCGAAAGTGAGGATTGCTCGCCCATCAGAAACGTGCTTACAAAACTGACGGAATTATTTTTTAAAAATGTATCTCCTCCCTGAGTTTTCAGGTACAACAATGATTTATGACTTAAATTAACCGGACAGAACGTGAGCAGATAATCGAGGTGAGTTTTTTGAAAATTCTTGGATTGGTCTCAGTATCACCAAAAAACAGTATTTTGAATCTTTTTTAGTGGTCTCAATCAGAATGGATCTCCTTCCTGGATTTCAAAGTCACACATTCGAAACCTACAGAATGCTGAAGAGTCGTACATATATCAAGTTGAGTTTGTCTAAATTTCCGACTCGTTTTTCTGTAAATCGTGTTTTAAATTTCCAAAAATCAAGAAATTTCAACTTTTTTCATACGAAATATTTTTGCACTCATTAAAAAGTGCTTTCCTAGCCATGTATCGAAATAAAAACAAGTACCAGGTACTAAAATGCTTGTAATTTCCATATTTTCATAAAAAGGCCATAAAACATAAATAAGGAAAATTTGATTTCTTAGAGCCTCATTTAGCCGACGAAATGAATGTTTAAACAAAATTGTTTTAATTACGTCTACATTGTTTGTCTTTTAGAATTCTGAAATGAAATTATTTTGTTCTGAAAACTTGGCTTCAGATTTGAAATAAGGAATTTCAAAAGTCAAAAATAAGGTATCGATTTTATTGAGCCATCTGAAGAGAATTTGCTTCAAATTTTCGAGATTTACAGGGGGTGCTGATTACAGTTCTAAGGACTTCGGATAAGGAGCTAGAGCTTTGATTTTTTTGACAAATGTAAATTAAGCGGTCTTTAGGAAACTGTTTGTTTTTTAATTAGGGTACACGATCATGTGGTCGACCTCAAATACCCAGCAAAGTTCAGGGTCCTCGTATGAACCGAAAAAAATGTCAGGGGTAGACTTTTGCAGTAGACTTTCTAATGAACAAATAGCAACTATTGGTCATTATGTTCTGCAGGGTCCGATAGAGCGCAAAACGGATCAAAATTTCAAATGCTTTTTGGTGACCCTACTAGTGACCTATACAGTAGATAATTGACCCATATCGAAGATTATACTTACTGGTCCCGTAGAACTTTGACGTTTCAAATGACAAAAAAGTCTCAAGATGGGTGAATAAATCGATATTCTTTTGACTTTTGAAATTTCTTATTTTCAATATCGTCAGATCATAGCCTATGATTCAAAGGGCGTTCGCGACTATACTTATATTGATTTAAATATTTGAAGGATTTGAGCGTATGATTAGAAGTCTTCAAGTTTGAAATTCTACTGTCTAATTGACAAAAAGTGTCGGTTAATTTCTTTTGACTTTACCTGCGTAATATTTCGTTTGTGCTTGAGCCGATTTTCCGCCTTGATAATGGTTAATATATATATGCTTCCATACCCATCTCATATAGTAGTCTGCAACTACTGTATTTCTATTATCAAATTTGTCCAAATATGCAGATAATACTCTGGAAAATGGATGTCTGACTTACATTGGATTAAAAATGACATGTAGAAAGATGATAACTCGAAAAAGGTTTCCAAAGAAAGGAGCCCGTTCAGGAGATGACCTCCCTCAATTCGGTCACGTGTGAAACTGTGGGGTTTTTATAAGAAGGGAAATCTTCATCATTAGATTCACGTTCGGCTGATGCTTCCTTTTTTTGACTTTGCCCTTGATTAAGGGTTTTTAATTTTGTTAAACCACTGATTTCTCAATTCAATGTGATGTTATTCGTAATTTGGCGAGTGAGTAAAACTTTTCACTGGGTAATATTATTTTTTCTCAAAATACCACCAAAGTAATGCTTCATACTTCAGGCAACTTTTGTAATTAAAAATTTCGAGTCATTGCTTTTTAAGAAAATATTTTGAATTCAAATTAAACTTCGAATTCCACAAATTAAGAGAAATTTTTGAAAAAAGTTCCGAGCATATATAAAAAATGCTTTATTTTTTCATCAAATTTTTTTTACATATTTGTTCAAATTCAACGAAAAAACTCTTCAAAAATGGCCACTTTAACTTTCGCGTAAGTGACCACTATTTTTTATATGATATTTGAAAATTTTGAATATGACATTTTTTGGGATTTTGGTCAACCATTTGGATATATTTTGAAATTTGCTCATTTCGTTGTTCAAACAATTTCAAACTTATTTTTATGGAATCCTTAGCTGAAAATATTGAAAGAAAGCTACTTTCACTATATTCAAATATGTTCCTCGGTTTGGTTTCTTCGCTCTTGTTCTACTCTGAATCCTATATTTTGAAGTTAAAACTATGTTTGGCAGAAGTTCATCGAAGCCCTCTTTTATTCAATATTAAAAAATTTATCACACCCAAACTGCCAAATTGGTGAACCGACCCATCCACGTTTAAAATGTATTTCATTTAACTTTCATGAAAAAATATTTTTTTGGGATGTGCTAAAATTTCTGTTTTTTTCGTCTTTTTTTCAACAATTTAAAGTTTCGATTTTGACGTAAAATCGTATTAATCGAAATTGATTATAAATTTTAGACGTTGGCTCAAGACATTTTTAGAGCTTCTAATTATATAAAAATAAAATTAATTTCATGTTTATTTAGCACCCTCGATAGGGCAAACGCGCGTTTTTGAGTGTTTATTCAAAGACGATTTTATAACGTTAAATAATCGATCTGACAAAAAATCAGATTATACACAGTGAGCTCAGAAGTTCCATTACGCGTCTAAAAAGTTTTTCCACATTGTTTGAAGTGACTAAAAGTTTCCCATCAGCGAAAAAAAATGAAAAGTGCAAATCTGGCCGAAATGCACCGACCCCTTAATGCAACCTTATTTTTAAAAAAAATTACAAAATATAAATTTCGAGCGAAAAATACTCGATGTACTAATCAGCTGGTTTCGTAAAATTTTGTAATCGCGAGAAAAGTAAATATTTCCGTAAAATCTGCTGTCATTACTTCTCNCATACGGATATTTAATAGATACCAAAACATTTAATATGTGATTCTGCCTGATTTTTTATGGAGAGTTCAAAAAATCACTAATAAAAAATTTTGGACTTGATTTGCCGAAAATTTTCATAATTTTTCTAAAAAAGTCGACAAAAAATGAGAAATAAACATATTATGTTTTTTCAAACAGCAGTCAGAAAATATGTAGACATGCATGAAAAAAGTTAAAGTGGCTATTTTTTTAGCTTTTATTCATAGATTTCAAAAAAACGATCAGAAAAAATTTTGGACAAAAAATGCGGAAAATTTTGATAATGCTTTGATTTTTTGAAAATTTACGAATTCAAAAAATAAAGTTCAGACTCAAATCTTCCCTAAAATAGGCAAAAATTATTTTTATAAGTAGATGCACATTTATCCTGGTTCAGCTAACGATATTAAGCAACAAAAAGTAAGCCAACTAATTAATTTCGTAAGTAAATTGACTCCAGTCCGCCGAGTCGATGCCACCCTCTTAAGGGTATATCTACAACATGGCTAATCTTAATTGTCCCATAGTATCTCGGTTAGGCTGATTTCTCATCCGGAAAAATCAATTCCAGCGACCAGTACCTCCTTAAGGCGGTAACCGATGCGTTATTTTTAACGTCAGCCCTGTTCTAACGGACAGCCTGACAAAACTGAAATGCTGAAATATAGTTAAAATTTGTCTGAAATTTTCAAAAAATGTATTTAAAAGTTTTTTGTATGATCGGTCGTGATACTGGTTGAAAACCCCGGTTTTTGACTAAATTCGTATCATTTTATTCAGAGATGAGATGTCAAATTTTTTATATTTTTAACGCCCACTATTAATGGTTATTCAAGAAGTAATAAGGAATTGGAAATGTAATTTTCGGTCTATTTGATCAAAATCGAAAGAAATTACACGTTAAATTGATTGTTTTCGGTATATTAAGCAACTTATTCAATTTCATTTGGAGCACTGATATCAGAATTTAAAAAAAAACGCTTATTAGAAATTGTGTGCTACAGGTTAATATGGCATTTGTTTTTGAATATCTTGTTTGGTTTTCTAATGCGAGTCGTTCAAAGTTTCAATTGCATCTGATACGCCAGATTTCCCAATTTTTTTGATTATTTTTCGAAAAAATTTTTCAGAAAATTAAAAAATTTCATTTTTTTATACAATTTAAAATCTTGGCTACCCAATGCAAGTAAAATTATAGTTTTTGATTAAGCAGTTCAAAAATGACAGCATAAAATACCTAGAGAGAATTCGAAATGTTTGAAATTTTTTTGTCCGAAATTAATTTATTTTTATTTTTCTGGAATGAAATTGACAACAAAATTTCGAATGCCGCAAAAATTAGCTTCGTAGCATGTGTAGATCTCGACTTATAGGCCTCCGTCGGTGACCTCCTTAAAAAGGTTAAAAAACATCCTCCTTAAAAAACATACATGTAAGGTTAAATATTTTTGCACTTTAGATGTACCATAGAGATGAACTGTTAAAAAAGTACTGAAACGAAATTAAGAAATGATATTATATTGAAAGCAGAAATACACACTTATTATTATCAGCTTAGATAATCACATTTTTTCTGAAATACGCCTAAATATGAAAGACACCCGAAAATATTTCAAATGTACAAAAATACAATCGATAAATTTGGATAATTTATTTCAAAGAAATTTTAGTTGAACCAAAATCTTCAATTACATAATCAAAAATTAATATTAATTGAATTCGAAGCTTAAAATTGGAGGATTTTGTTGTATGAATCATCACTTGATCTTCTGATAGAATAATTAGTTTGGGTCTCAAATTTTGGAACCAACCAATTATTTAAGAGATGAGCCTCACAAAACTATTGTTTTCCGACAACAACCCTCTTAGGTCCAATAAAATGAACAGATATTCCCAAATTTTCGCCATGTTATCAATTTCTGGGTAATTGCTGAAACCTTTCTTCAAAGAACCAGACATAAAGTTCGAAACGTTTGACTGTTAACATTGTTAAGTTTTCCGCAAAGTTTTCAGCTTCAGTTAAATCGATAAGACTTTTTTGAGCAAACCAGACTGTCTGGTCCAGACGTAAAGTTAATTAGGTTAGACCGCAAAGTTCACCGCAAACTTTTCAGGGTTTATCAAATAATCAATTTAACACTTTAATTAAAAAATATACTTTTGTTAACGTTTTCGATTTATTATCATTATCAAACCATTTTTATAATAAAGAAAAGTTACGCACAAGTCTTCACAAAAAATTATCGAACAGATTTCTAGATAATTTTAAATTTAATTTATAGAGAAGGCATAATAAAGCTAAAATAAAACATGCCAATTTCAAAGAAGTTTGAAGAACGTTAGTTCTTCTTGTTTGTTTAAAGTAGGTCTTTGCATACGTATGAAAAACGCTTCTGCGTCCATTCGATGTTTTTTTGGACCGAAAGTTTTACTGAATTACTCTGAAATGAGAATGATAAAATTTCATTTTGACTTGATCTTTTGTCAATGAAAGTTTTTCCTTCTCATCTTCAAGTTGTTTACCGGTTAAATTTTTGTCTTTGTTTGGCTTTTTAAAAATGTTAAATTTTTTCCTATATTCTTTACAGCACACTTGAACACTCTTATCACTTTAACTTAAACATCACGAAATAAAAGGCTTTTGATGGAGATAATCAATCACTTTCTAATCGTCTGATAAGTCCAGCATTCTGTAAATTTCAATATTCTTTACGATGTATTAGTTTTATTCGAAAAAAACATTCGGTCAAATAGATTGTACTGCCGAGTTAGGGTATTACGTAGATTCATATCCACTATAGGATATCTGTAGACGTATGGAAGCGACTGTATTTAGCTTGGCTGTTTAAAAAATAATTATCAGAAAATATTTTATTATATCAAAAGTTTCGAAATTTATAGTTGCGTATAAAAACTTTCAGTTGAACGTCGTTAACACCTTTAGTTCCCTCAGTAAATCAGAAACAAATTCTGACAATTAATTTCACAACCTACGCTCCAAAAAGCGTAAAGCCCTCAATTAACTGTAGAAAAAATATCTTATGTTTGAGTATTTTCTAAAAGCTATTTAACAGCTCAAGTTTCTAAATGAAGTGAAAATACCAAATAGCAAGTTTTCAAAACCGTCAACTATGATATGTCCTAGAACAGAAGTACGGCTATATTTGACATTTTGAATAATTTTGAATCATAAATAACTCGCAATTTTTAGTCAATCCTATTTTGAATATATGCGGCATATTATATCGATTATGATGCCCGAGTAACATAAATATCTTATTTGCCTGTTAAAAGAATATGGAATAAGATATTTATGTTACCCGGGCATCATAATGGATATGTCCTTCATCTCGACAATTAAGGAGGTTCCCAACGATATTTTTAAGCGTGAAAAAATTGAATTTATATCAGCGAAAATATCATTTTATTTTCCATACACTTAACTTATACTTAGATTGTTGATCGAATGATATCCCCTATTCACACTTTTGTTAATATCCCGGCCCTGATTAGGAAACGTAGTTTGTTTTTAAGTAGTAGGGCCGGGATATTAACAAAAGTGTGCATAAGGGATATATTTCTTACTGTTCAGAGATAATTAAAACTCACTTAATTAGGGGTTGAGATTACACCGCGCTTGATTAATTGTGAGAGATATCGCGCAAACAAAAGGTGGCAAGAGTCGGTTATTTGAATAGTCCAGATTACAAAAAGTTGTTTATTTATCGGAAATTAGGTCAAATTTGTTTCTCACTAAATTATTTGTCAACGAGAAAAAATTATACATTTTGGTTTTAGTACAGGATTCATCTATTTTAACCCTAAATTTCACGAAATTCGAGCCAATTTGTACGCAATTTAAACTTTGAACGTCTCTAAAAATTAAAGATATCAGAAATCATCAAGTCTATAATTATGTCGTGAACATTAATTAGACTTTGTGAATATGAAAATGTTCATCTATGCGTTGTTATCTCAAACGAACTTCCACCGTAAGACCTGTAATATTATCGATTTTTTCCAAATTTCTAGAGTTTGAAAATTCAGTTTTCAAATGTTACTAGATTAAAATGTGAACATGAATGTTCAAAATTTTCTCATGAACTAAAAATATGTGTCCATGTTTAGTTAGCTCAAACGAACTTGTCGCAAATTTGAAATTTTCTTTTTTCAATCTTGTTTTTGCGTAAGTTAAAATATTTTTTACACCCCAAAAATAAAATCATCAACAGAGGAGATTTTGTTTTATCAGTCGTGAAAATAACAAGTCTACAACGTCAGTCGTATTTCCGTAGTACCAAATTTAAAAACCTTCAAACTCCGTTGGGTTAATGGCGTATAAGAATATCGAAAATGTTTATTTTTTCTGAGAAAATTATTTTGAAAAAAAATGTTTTAATTTTCCCCATATACCTAAGATAAGGATCCCCTGTTCCTTCGGTTCGCGTTCGTGTTTGACCTGATTTTGACCAATGAGAGCACCGGATTTCAGTTTTTTGACCAATAAAAGTTTCGAAAAGAAGTTCAACCACGAACGCGAACCGAAGGAACAGGGGATCCCTATCTTTGATATATCTAATTCAGCCCGAATACAGAATTTGCGCAAACAGCTTGGCCAGCAACCCATGAATTATTAATTTATTATCCCGCATTATCTAAATTATTCTATTTAATTGAAGCTTCAAACTCATCCCTGAATTTATTTTTTTATAATCTTTCACGAATTCAATTTAATCGGCCACAGTTACAGTTAACTTTAACCCTCCGTTAAGGGGGTAGCAGCGATGTGGCAGACTGGGTCGTCAATTTTAATTCGAAATAATTAGTTGGTTTATTTTTGTGCTTTTATCGTTAGTTGAAACCAGAAATACATGTATATCACTCATATAAATATTTTTCCTATGCTTTAGAGGAAAGATTTGAGTCTTGAAACTTTTATTTTCTGAATTCGGTAAAATTTTCAAAAAAATCCAAAACATTATGAAAATTTTCCCGGCATTGTTTGTTCCAAATTTTTTGATCGTTTTTTGTGAAATCTATGTGATAAAAAGCGAAAAAAATAGCCACTTTAACTTTTCATGCATGTTTACAATTATTCTGGACATGCTGTTTGAAAAAACATAAAGTTTATTTCTCATCTTTTTTCGTACTTTTTTAGAAAATTATGAAAATTTTTCCGCAAATCAATGGTCCAAATTTTTTTTGATCTTTTTGAATTCTCCTTGAAAAATCAGGCCGATAGTTGTATGTTATTTCTGATATCTATCTGATTTCCGTATTTCACCAGTGAAGGGTCAATCGGAATATCGTTTTTCTGAACTTACTGATTGAAATTTAGAAAACACTTGCTTTGACCCGGTTTGTGCCAATTTGGCACGTAATATATAAATTTTTATTTTTTTTCAAATCTCATGTCGATTTCGGGTGTTTATAAGCTACTTTTCTGTTCAAATCAGAGGTTTATATTTTAAACGCAATTGAAGGTCAATTTTTTCCTTAAAAGCTGTTTTTCTCTTTTTTTCATGGAAAAAAACTTTCATAATAAGGAAATTTGTTCAGATGGATAATGATTCTCCCACTAATTTGCGCATAACACCCGAAATTGCCTGAAGTTTATAAATATCGCCTTCAAAAATAAATCTCAGATCGGGTCAAGTTGGAAATGGAGTTATAATAAAAAGTGGTTTTTGATATTTTTACAGATACTTAAGTATGTTGAGGAATTAAAAATATAAACGTTTGCAAGAATGAACACTTTTATTGAAGATAAAAAATAAAAATAAAATTTTTCACATTTTTTTTTCTTTCATAAATCACTCCGAAAAAATGTACCAATCTGCCACATCGCTGCTACCCCCTTAAGCTTATTCAATTGAATTTAGTTGAATTTATATGAAGTCGATAATGTTCTTTAAAATTACTCGTTGCTTATTCCGGACTGAAATATAAGTCGAAAAGTGAATATGAAGATATGATTGCAAATAACATAATCAGCCTAACTTAAATTGTCTGGAATATAAAATTCGTCAAAAAACTTTCACAATATAAATGCGATTATTTTAATCATGAAAAATTTCACAATAAAAATTTAAACTCTAGAAATTTAAAAAAAACTAAAATTTTTCACGTGGTTTTGGTTATATTCCGGTGAGAACTATTTCGGGNAAAATATTTTTTATATTTTTTTACACCCCAAAATAAAATTCATCAACAGAGGAGATTTTGTTTTATCAGCTCGTAGAAAATAACAAGTCTACAACGTCAGTCGTATTTGCCGTAGTACCAAATTTTAAAAACCTTCAACTCCGTTTGGGTTAATGGCGTATAAGATATCGAAAATGTTTATTTTTTCTGGAGAAAATTTTTTGAAAAAAAATTGTTTTAATTTCCCTATACCTACAGATAAGGATCCCCTTTCCTTCGGTTCGCGTTCGTGTTTGACTGTTTTGACCAATGAGGGCACGGATTTCAGTTTTTTGGACCAATAAAAGTTTCGAAAGAAACAAGTTCAACCACGACGCGAACCGAGGAGGAACAGGGGATCCCTAATCTTAGGATTATCTAATTCAGCCCCGAATACAGAATTTGCGCCAAACGCTTGGCCCATCAAACCCATGATTATTTGAATTATTATCCCGCATTTATCTAAATTTTCTATTTAATTGAGCTTCAAACTCATCCCCAAATTTAATTTTTTTATAATCTTTCACGAATTCAATTTTAATCGGGCCACAGTTACAGTTAACTTTAACCCTCCGTTAAGGGGGTAGCAGGCGATGTGGCAGACTGGGTCGTCAATTTTAATTCGAATAATTAGTTTGGTTTATTTTTGTGCTTTTATCGTTAGTTGAACCAGAATACATGTATATCAGTCCATTAAATATTTTTTTATCTATTTAAGGAAAGATTTGAGTTTCGAACTTTTATTTTTGAATTGGGTAAAATTTTCAAAAAAATCCCAAAACTTATTAAATTTCCCCGGCATTTTTTTACCACAATTTTTTTTGTTTTTTTCGCTGAAATCTTGTGATAAAAACGAAAAAAATAGCCCCTTTTAACTTTCATGATGTTTACATATTCTGAATGCTGTTTAAAAAATCATAAATGTTCATTTGTCATTTTTTGTCTACTTTTTTTAGAAATTAATGAAAATTTTTCCGCAAATCAATGGTCCAAATTTTTTTTTGATCTTTTTGAATTCTCCTTGAAAAATCAGGCCGATAGTTGTATGTTATTTCTGATATCTATCTGATTTCCGTATTTCACCAGTGAAGGGTCAATCGGAATATCGTTTTTCTGAACTTACTGATTGAAATTTAGAAAACACTTGCTTTGACCCGGTTTGTGCCAATTTGGCACGTAATATATAAATTTTTATTTTTTTTCAAATCTCATGTCGATTTCGGGTGTTTATAAGCTACTTTTCTGTTCAAATCAGAGGTTTATATTTTAAACGCAATTGAAGGTCAATTTTTTCCTTAAAAGCTGTTTTTCTCTTTGTTTTTCATGGAAAAATTTCATGAATAAAGAAATTTGTTAGATGGATAATGTTCTCCTAATTTCCATAACACCCGAATTGCCTAGTTCTATAAATATCGCCTTCAAATAAATCTCGATCGGGTCAGTTGGAAATGGAGTTATAATAAAAAGTCGTTTTTGCTACAGATACTTTAAGTATGATGAGAATTAAAAATATAAACGTTTGCAGAATGAACACTTTTATTGAAAGATAAAAATTAAAATAAATTTTTCACATTTTTTTTCTTTCATAAATCACTCCGAAAAAATGTACCAATCTGCCACATCGCTGCTACCCCCTTAAGCTTATTCAATTGAATTTAGTTGAATTTATATGAAGTCGATAATGTTCTTTAAAATTACTCGTTGCTTATTCCGGACTGAAATATAAGTCGAAAAGTGAATATGAAGATATGATTGCAAATAACATAATCAGCCTAACTTAAATTGTCTGGAATATAAAATTCGTCAAAAAACTTTCACAATATAAATGCGATTATTTTAATCATGAAAAATTTCACAATAAAAATTTAAACTCTAGAAATTTAAAAAAAACTAAAATTTTTCACGTGGTTTTGGTTATATTCCGGTGAGAACTATTTCGGGACACGGATAGCGTGATGATTACGTAACTGTTGATGATATAGAATGCAACCAAAATATACTCTGTTATTTATCACTTACGCACATAATAAGGTCAATGAAATATAAATAAAGGCTATTATCTACATTCAATATTATCAAAAATTACGTATCATCACGCGATTCTTGTCCCGAAATAGTTTTCCACCAGAATAAAATAAAATTTTTTATATAAACTCGGCCATCGTCATTAATATGAGATTGAACTAACATTCAGACATCAGTTTAATCTTGACTTATTTTCAATAGCGCCTCTCACTTTTTGATAAAGGTGCTCAAAAATAAAATTTGGCGAAAAATGGTCTAAATCCTGAGATTGAAATTTTTTTATTCAATTGACAATATTTGAATTCTATGTTTTTAATTTTTAATAATCTTTCACGGATCAAACTAAATTGGTCAGTTACTGTTAATGTTAAGACTCCGTCAACATAATCCAATTGTAGTTTATTAAATTAAAATTAAGTCGATAATGTTCTTCAAAATGACTCGTTGCTAATTCCGGACCGAAAGTATTAGTCGAAAAGTGATAAATATTCGATGAAGCTCGAGGTTTTTATGGGTAATTTCAAAGCCACCTTATAGTTCAACTTTTTAAACAACTTTTTTTTGAGAAGATTTACTTTTAATTACAATATCTGCAGAAAGGTTAGAGCGCCACTTGAAAATAACCAACCTTCAAAAAGGCATGATATACATTAAAATAATCTTCAATTAATTATAAATTCAATTTGAATAAAAATACGAAAATATGTTACATTTAGATTTTTGATTTATTAAAATGGAGATTCATGACCGATGCATTTGCGAAAAATATTATGGAAATAATTGGGAGAGAAGCTTACCACCAGAAGAATTTAATTTGGATGGAAATTTTTACGGATCAGAAAGTTTTTATGAATTAGATAATTTTTCTGATTTAAAATCAAGAAAAAGATCAAAATAACAAATAAAATCTTCTTCTTTTGAAATTTTTTGAACATTCAAAATGACAAGGTATTAGGAATATTTAATGTTTTTTCAGAACGAATTAGCTTTTTCTATATCATTCTTTGAACTTTTATTCGAGTGAATCATCGATGAACGAAACAAGTTTTTTAAATATAATAGATAGTATAGGTTACGGTAAAAATTCGGAGAAGGCCAAGATTTTTGAAAAAAAAATCAGCTCAAATTGTAAATTATTAATTCTAATTTTTACCCCTTAGCAGACAATCAAACACTGAAAATAGACTGGACAGAAAGAGTCAAAGGAATTGTTTCAGAGTCTTCTCAAAGATTTATTTACCATTTTAAGGCTCTAGTCTAAGGTGGGAACAGAATAATAAATTAAGCCTGACAAACAAAATTTATTTACCATGCAATTGGAGTGAACTGGCTTTAAGAGGTCTTCCTTGCGTAGGTTATCTCGCCAACCAATGATCACGTCTGATTTTTCAAGTCTTTTGAGGAAATTAAAAAATCCCTTATTTTTACCTAATTAAATCGTCGTTAATTTTCTTTGATTTTTGCACCATAATCGACCATTAGAAATCAAATATAACTTTTCTTGCGCGTTTTTCAATTATTTAGTTTATTTTTATTAACTCGTAGACTTTAGAAGTTGATACCCAGACTCGATTTCCGGCAAGTAGTGACTATTCTTTCAATCGAGCCATAAGCAAAGTTTCATTATCGACATACATTTTTTATTGGCTTAAAATAATATCCAGCCAATTTGCTATGCAATTGAAAAACAAAAAATTTTTTTAAACAAATTAAAAAGCATTTAATGAGGATTAGAAAAAAAGTTGCGAAAATTACCTTCAGTTACACTCAAAAGTGCATTAATAAGATGAAATTAAACCTTTATTTATATTTGAAGCTACCTTATATTTAACTTCAAATGATTTGCTATTGCTATGTTAAAAAATAATTATATGTTTTCCACAAAATTCTTTATTAAAATGACTCTTAAATTGTTGTGAATATTTTTATTTCTCGTCAGGTCAAGAATTTCAATTCTCGTTAAGTAAACTTGAAATACCACCAAAAAATGACAAAAAGGCAACTTTTCATGGAAAATTTAGCAACTATGGTCAATTAATGTATTGTTTGCCGACACTAAGGCCAAATTTATACAAATTGCTTTCACTACTCAAATTTCTGTGCGAGGTAAAAGATCTTTTTTATTCTCCACTTTTGATATGGAAAAACCCGAAACGTCAATAAAACCTCATTTTTTTAAATAGAAAAAATTAAATTTGTACTAAAGGTCGGTTGAAAGATCAAAAATGATACATCTTTCACAGGGGGTTTTGGCATCTCTGCGCCCTTTCAGGTTACAATAATTGACCCATAGTGTGTAATATTTCATGGCATAGTCGACCTTTCCGATCATATTTGAGGGGTTACTTAACAAGTCTATAAGATAAACTTTGAAATTTAAGGTACATTTGATATACGATACACCATATATCGGTAATTTGAAAAGTACTCAATAAATTACTGTCAAAAACAATTTGTTGATGATACTCAACGTTAGACTTTTTTCCCATTACACCAAAGTCCCGAAAAACAGTGAACAAATAATCCAAAATAACGCTTTCGAATATATCATAAAAATCCTTATTTGCTTTGAAAATATAAGATCACGTGATTTTTTGGAAATATTTCATTAATGTTTCCAAAACTCCTTAAATTAGGTGTTTATTAGCCCACAAATTTTTTCGGCGTAATTTCAGTACTATTTGTGTACTTGAACCAAAACCTTATTTCTCAATTTGAAGGTCACGTGATTGTTTTTGGACTTTGATTTAATGGAAAAAAAGTCTTAAAAACTTCTAAAGTACCTTTCTTATTTTTAAAAAATGTTTTAAGCAATTTTTGAAGAAAAAACAGTACTATTTTGACCGAGCTTATTTCTTGAATATACGGTCACGTGCTCATTTTTGGGCTTTGGCGTAATGGAAAAAAAACCTAAAAATTTTTTTCAGATAACGATGAAAGGTTTTATTTGGTGATTCAATAATTTTTTACAAATAATAAGTACTGTAATACAGTGAAAATTTTCAAAAAAAACGCACTAACGTCATTTTGTCTTAACTTTATAACTGATATTGTCATTCATGATTAAGCGTCGTAAAATGCGATTAAATGGTGGATGGTCACTACTTGCCGGAAATCGAGTCTACGAGTTAAATATTTTATTCCATGAAGAAATATCAAGCGCGCTTATTGGTCAGCTTTTCCCTTTTTTTCAATGTGAGTCATAACTTCAAAAAGAATGCGTTCTACCGATACGTTCTACCAATAATACGTTCCACCGACTTTATTGTAGAGAATGAAAAAAAATACGTTTGGAAATAGAATACTGTCCAGCATTTTTTCGTGATTAATGCAGATTTTTTTAAAGTGAAATGATACGCATTTAAGGGGGTGGTGGTCGCATTTTTAGGGGTTTTCGATAGCCAATTGTCGCACACGTACAAATCGTTGTACCAACTTTAACCTCTCTTTGATATATTTAAACACAAATCTTGCATCCTAAAAACAATCCAAATTAACGGATGGCTCGTCCAATCAGAAACGTGCTAACAAAAGTGACGAACAAGTTTCAACAATCATTCATGTTTTAAGTTAACCGGACAGAACGTGAGCAGACCGCCAAGGTGAGTTTTTGGAAAAATTCTTTGATT
>SCLH01000775.1:4514-33096 GCA_004367855.1 Oikopleura vanhoeffeni | reverse complement strand
GTAAGCACGTTTCTGATTGGACGAGCCATCTGTTAATTTGGATTGTTTTTTAGGATGCAAGATTTTTGTTTAAATATATCAAAAGGAGGTAAAAGTTAGTCCGACGATTTGTACTTTTGCGACAATTGGCTATTAAAAACCCTTCAAATGCGACGACCACCCCCTTAATCTGAATATTGAAAAATGTTTTTTAATTGATTAGCGAGATAGTTGTCTGAATTTTCATATCGAAAACTAAATTCGGTTTCTCAATAAAAACAATACAGCCTGAGTTGATATACTTGGCAATTTATGATCCAGTCCCACAGGACCCTACGGGCGACTTGGCTATCTTAGAATGCGGTCCCACCCAAGTTATCAAGACCAAAATAGAGCATAAGAGGCTTAAAATCTAAGGATGCTATTCTAATAATTTTTCTCAAAGAGTTCGAGAAACATTTGAGCCCATTTTGCTCTGAATTAACTAAGGAACACGATGAGAGTCCCTAAAATTCCTAGTTTTGATTTCTTATGACTCAAAGCTGATGGGTGACATCCCACTTTCTTTACAAAGTTTTTGAGTATTATGAAACATGGAAAAAGTTTATACCATTTATTGTGCCCTTATATTTGGATGTCCATTGCAATGTATTGTTCTGCTGGTCACGGCAATTAATATTGCATATAATTCTAAAAAGTCTTATCTAATACTCATTTTAACTATAGCGGATCTTTGTTTAGGGAAAAGGGCTCAATTTTCAAGTATTCATTATTTACTGTTATATCATCTGTTTTAAAAAATTCGAAACGTTAATTTTAAAACTGTCAAGTTGTTTCTCAATAATTTGAGGTCAACTGTTTGATAATATCCGTTTCACAACCAAAGTACCTCCCTGTAGTAAAAAGGTCTATACCGTTATTAAAAAGGGTTAGTTTTATTCTTCGCCCATGAAAAATTAATTGATACCGTGGGCACAAGCTTCTTTGCCGATATGACCAGCATCATATTGACTTTTTAAAAACCGATTAAGACCTTCGGTTGGGTAATTATTGACATGAGGGGTGACTGTGTCTAAAAGTTCCTCATGAAAATTAGAATTAAATCCTAAAAAATGAATATTATTCAGATTAAACCACTTTTTGTTAAGACATCTTGTTAAATTTTTGCCATTGATGATAAAAAAATGGATTTTTGACAAAATTTGATACAGTTAATTATTTGATCGATCAAATCGATAGCAAATTTTGAAAATATAAGGACCGATAAATCTAGATAACATAGACCTTTACTAATTGTATCAGCAGACTCAATAGAGAGATTATTTTTTTCAATTACGCTTGAAACTTTCAAAAATATGATAGAAACTTATTCGATTTTTGTAAGGGGACGAATAGTTAAAACCAAAGAAATAAGGGTGGATTCATTATCTTTACATTGAGGGTAAAAAAATCAAACAGTATATATTCAAGGGTATACTCTGATAGCTACCTGGACATTTTGGTGTAAGTTATTTTGGACTTATTGAGCAATAAAAAACAGACAAGAGGGTAAATATGAGTTTTGGGTAAATATGATTTTACTGGGTCTTACAATTGCAAATTTATTATATAAAGTTGCAAAATACCTGGTATATCCTTACCTTAATTGAATGTTCCATCCATTAAAATTGACTCATGGATGAAGTCGAGATATCTAGGGATGAAAAAACAGTCAAAATAATTTTAGGAAATTGAACCCACAGTAAATCTTGAGTCGAGATTAACGACAGACAAAAACAATCTGCTCAAAAGAATTCTAAGAAATTTCAAAATTGTGTGTTAAAATGGAGTTCAGTGCATAATGAGACATTAATGTCAAGATGTCATAATATGACAGTCATATACCATTTTGCTACTTTATAACCTTGATCGGCAGAAATTATTTCAAGTTATAATTGCGAGACCACCATTCATGTTTTTTGAAAAGTGAAACATGTTATACTGTCTATAAAAAATTTTTAGCAGACACTTCTCCCCTCAATTCAAAAAATATATTTTTTTTCAAAAACATTCATTTTGTTGAAACGATTATTGTTAAAAAACTCGCTCGCTAAGAATTTGTTGGCGCTTATAGCAGCAATTAATTGACTTTTTCATTAAATGTGTCAGTTGCGATTAGGTCGATGCGATTAGTTTCTGCTTATAGGGGACCTCTGGAGTCAAGTCTTAATATGGAATTGGAACATCAAACATTTTTAAGACGTTCTCTTTTTAATCAGTACGGTCGCACCGCCTGTAAATCCGGTAAAAACAGGAAATATTCATTACCCCTAAGGTAGACACAACCCAGTCGGTCGAACAAATTTTGTCCACGTCGTGGACTCCACGATGGACCAGACTTATTAGGTCGTTTGTTTTTTCTGTCTGGCCAATGCTAACTTGTGAGACTTTAATCGCTTATGTCATTTTAATGACTCATTTTTCGAAAATTATATAATTTATATAACATAAAATGTATATAAAATTTGTGCACACTTTTCAAACGCGTTGTTGAACAGGTACCTGGTATTGAGTTCTCTTTGCGTTATCATGGGTAAACTGATAACAATGGTAGTCAATCGTGGTACCCTTCAAGCTAGTAACCTGATCCAGTATTCTGGATTCGAGAATGGTTAATCCGATCAGAATAACTGTGCGATAGCACAGTATTCTAGCGAGTACGGGAACTTTAAAAGTAATAAAGGGCTGGCCACCCAAAAGTGAGCAAATCGGTAACCAATCCGTTACACCAAGCATTCGAATGCTGTATACAACCCAAAACAAGGGACTCGTTTAGCTTAAAATGTAGTAAATCGATTCGATTTTAAGTGTACCCAATAATCACTCACATTCAGGACTCTGAGAGGTCACGATTCGTGACTCACGAACTCAAAAATAATAAACATTGTAATAACCGAAATTCCCAGTCGAATCTTAGGGAGGTATCAGGTGCGATTAGGTTGAGCGGCATATTCGCGCCTTAAAGGGGATTGTGGGTGCTTCCAGCAATGTGCTGGGAAAATAAGCCATTTTTAAAACTCAAATATCTTTTGTGAGAATTGAGTGAACGTTTATTTTTCCAATTGTATATTGTAGTCCNAACAAAATTAAATAAAAAACATAAAATCCTCATTTGTCGGCCTACGGCCGATTTACGGCTCATTTTTCAACAAAATTGAATTAAAAACATAAAATCCCCTTTTATCCGACTTCGACTGATTTGGGGCTCATTTTTCAACAAAATTAGATGCTTTTCAGTAGATGCTGAAAATCAAGGCCCGATCGAAGAATGATTTTGAGGCAAAATCTCTCAAAATGGGCTACGAAATTGTTCCTACTAATACCCTCTTAATTAGTTTTAGCCCAAGACCACCTTAATACCTAAAACCCTTTTAATTAATAAGATTCCTTAACCTCCTTATACCTCATACTGTATTAGTAATACCCCCCTTAATTAATTGCACGCCAAACCCCCCTTAATAATATCTACCTTGCCCCTTGGTTAGTTCGAGCCAAAACCTTATTAATATTTTTACCCCCTCATAACCCCTAAATTTGTACCGAAACCCCCCCCCCCCCTCAATNTCATGAAAATATTAGCAACTATGGGTCAATTATGTAATTTTCGAAACTAAGGCCAGATTTATCAAATTGCTTTCCTACTCAATTTCTGTGCGAGGTAAAATCTTTTTTATTCTCACTTTTGATAATGGAAAACCCGAAACGTCAATAAAAACTATTTTTAAATAGAAAAATTATTAAATTATGTACTTAAAGGTCGTTGAAGATCAAAAATGATCACATTTCACAGGGGGTTTTTTGCTCTCTGGCGCCCTTTCAGTACATAATTGACCCATAGTTGCTAATATTTTCATGAGAAAGTCGACCTTTCCGATCATTTTGAGGGTACTTACAAGTCTATAAGATAAACTTTGAAATTTAAGGTAATTTGATATACGATACACCATATACGGTAATTTGAAAAAGTACTCAAATTACGTCAAAAACATTTGTTGATGAACTTCAAACGTTTTTAAGACTTTTTTCCCATTACACCAAAGTCCGAATAAAATCACGTGACGAAATAATCCAAAAATAACGTTTGAAATATGTCATAAATAAATCCTTATTTCTTGAAAAATAAGATCACGTGACTTTTTTGGAAAATATCATTATGTTCAAAACTCTTAAATTAGGTGTTTATTAGCCCACAAATTTTTTCGGCGTAATTTCAGTACTATTTGTGTACTTGAACCAAAACCTTATTTCTCAATTTGAAGGTCACGTGATTGTTTTTGGACTTTGATTTAATGGAAAAAAAGTCTTAAAAACTTCTAAAGTACCTTTCTTATTTTTAAAAAATGTTTTAAGCAATTTTTGAAGAAAAAACAGTACTATTTTGACCGAGCTTATTTCTTGAATATACGGTCACGTGCTCATTTTTGGGCTTTGGCGTAATGGAAAAAAAACCTAAAAATTTTTTTCAGATAACGATGAAAGGTTTTATTTGGTGATTCAATAATTTTTTACAAATAATAAGTACTGTAATACAGTGAAAATTTTCAAAAAAAACGCACTAACGTCATTTTGTCTTAACTTTATAACTGATATTGTCATTCATGATTAAGCGTCGTAAAATGCGATTAAATGGTGGATGGTCACTACTTGCCGGAAATCGAGTCTACGAGTTAAATATTTTATTCCATGAAGAAATATCAAGCGCGCTTATTGGTCAGCTTTTCCCTTTTTTTCAATGTGAGTCATAACTTCAAAAAGAATGCGTTCTACCGATACGTTCTACCAATAATACGTTCCACCGACTTTATTGTAGAGAATGAAAAAAAATACGTTTGGAAATAGAATACTGTCCAGCATTTTTTCGTGATTAATGCAGATTTTTTTAAAGTGAAATGATACGCATTTAAGGGGGTGGTGGTCGCATTTTTAGGGGTTTTCGATAGCCAATTGTCGCACACGTACAAATCGTTGTACCAACTTTAACCTCTCTTTGATATATTTAAACACAAATCTTGCATCCTAAAAACAATCCAAATTAACGGATGGCTCGTCCAATCAGAAACGTGCTAACAAAAGTGACGAACAAGTTTCAACAATCATTCATGTTTTAAGTTAACCGGACAGAACGTGAGCAGACCGCCAAGGTGAGTTTTGGAAATTCTTGATTGACTTCAGAATCACAAACAGTATTTTGCACCTAGTTACTAGAGCAAAATAAGTTTTGGTGATTCTGAAGCCATCAAAGAATTTCCAAAACTCACCTGGCGGTCTGTCACGTTCTGTCTGGTGTAATTTAAAACATGAATCATTGTTGAACTTGAAATCAGGAGGAGATCGATTTTGAAAAAATATATTCTGTCACTTTGTAAGCACGTTCTGATTGACGACATCTGTTAATTTGGATTGTTTTTGGTGCAGATTTTTGTTTAAATATATCAAAAGGAGGTAAAAGTTAGTCCGACGATTTGTACTTTTGCGACAATTGGCTATTAAAAACCCTTCAAATGCGACGACCACCCCCTTAATCTGAATATTGAAAAATGTTTTTTAATTGATTAGCGAGATAGTTGTCTGAATTTTCATATCGAAAACTAAATTCGGTTTCTCAATAAAAACAATACAGCCTGAGTTGATATACTTGGCAATTTATGATCCAGTCCCACAGGACCCTACGGGCGACTTGGCTATCTTAGAATGCGGTCCCACCCAAGTTATCAAGACCAAAATAGAGCATAAGAGGCTTAAAATCTAAGGATGCTATTCTAATAATTTTTCTCAAAGAGTTCGAGAAACATTTGAGCCCATTTTGCTCTGAATTAACTAAGGAACACGATGAGAGTCCCTAAAATTCCTAGTTTTGATTTCTTATGACTCAAAGCTGATGGGTGACATCCCACTTTCTTTACAAAGTTTTTGAGTATTATGAAACATGGAAAAAGTTTATACCATTTATTGTGCCCTTATATTTGGATGTCCATTGCAATGTATTGTTCTGCTGGTCACGGCAATTAATATTGCATATAATTCTAAAAAGTCTTATCTAATACTCATTTTAACTATAGCGGATCTTTGTTTAGGGAAAAGGGCTCAATTTTCAAGTATTCATTATTTACTGTTATATCATCTGTTTTAAAAAATTCGAAACGTTAATTTTAAAACTGTCAAGTTGTTTCTCAATAATTTGAGGTCAACTGTTTGATAATATCCGTTTCACAACCAAAGTACCTCCCTGTAGTAAAAAGGTCTATACCGTTATTAAAAAGGGTTAGTTTTATTCTTCGCCCATGAAAAATTAATTGATACCGTGGGCACAAGCTTCTTTGCCGATATGACCAGCATCATATTGACTTTTTAAAAACCGATTAAGACCTTCGGTTGGGTAATTATTGACATGAGGGGTGACTGTGTCTAAAAGTTCCTCATGAAAATTAGAATTAAATCCTAAAAAATGAATATTATTCAGATTAAACCACTTTTTGTTAAGACATCTTGTTAAATTTTTGCCATTGATGATAAAAAAATGGATTTTTGACAAAATTTGATACAGTTAATTATTTGATCGATCAAATCGATAGCAAATTTTGAAAATATAAGGACCGATAAATCTAGATAACATAGACCTTTACTAATTGTATCAGCAGACTCAATAGAGAGATTATTTTTTTCAATTACGCTTGAAACTTTCAAAAATATGATAGAAACTTATTCGATTTTTGTAAGGGGACGAATAGTTAAAACCAAAGAAATAAGGGTGGATTCATTATCTTTACATTGAGGGTAAAAAAATCAAACAGTATATATTCAAGGGTATACTCTGATAGCTACCTGGACATTTTGGTGTAAGTTATTTTGGACTTATTGAGCAATAAAAAACAGACAAGAGGGTAAATATGAGTTTTGGGTAAATATGATTTTACTGGGTCTTACAATTGCAAATTTATTATATAAAGTTGCAAAATACCTGGTATATCCTTACCTTAATTGAATGTTCCATCCATTAAAATTGACTCATGGATGAAGTCGAGATATCTAGGGATGAAAAAACAGTCAAAATAATTTTAGGAAATTGAACCCACAGTAAATCTTGAGTCGAGATTAACGACAGACAAAAACAATCTGCTCAAAAGAATTCTAAGAAATTTCAAAATTGTGTGTTAAAATGGAGTTCAGTGCATAATGAGACATTAATGTCAAGATGTCATAATATGACAGTCATATACCATTTTGCTACTTTATAACCTTGATCGGCAGAAATTATTTCAAGTTATAATTGCGAGACCACCATTCATGTTTTTTGAAAAGTGAAACATGTTATACTGTCTATAAAAAATTTTTAGCAGACACTTCTCCCCTCAATTCAAAAAATATATTTTTTTTCAAAAACATTCATTTTGTTGAAACGATTATTGTTAAAAAACTCGCTCGCTAAGAATTTGTTGGCGCTTATAGCAGCAATTAATTGACTTTTTCATTAAATGTGTCAGTTGCGATTAGGTCGATGCGATTAGTTTCTGCTTATAGGGGACCTCTGGAGTCAAGTCTTAATATGGAATTGGAACATCAAACATTTTTAAGACGTTCTCTTTTTAATCAGTACGGTCGCACCGCCTGTAAATCCGGTAAAAACAGGAAATATTCATTACCCCTAAGGTAGACACAACCCAGTCGGTCGAACAAATTTTGTCCACGTCGTGGACTCCACGATGGACCAGACTTATTAGGTCGTTTGTTTTTTCTGTCTGGCCAATGCTAACTTGTGAGACTTTAATCGCTTATGTCATTTTAATGACTCATTTTTCGAAAATTATATAATTTATATAACATAAAATGTATATAAAATTTGTGCACACTTTTCAAACGCGTTGTTGAACAGGTACCTGGTATTGAGTTCTCTTTGCGTTATCATGGGTAAACTGATAACAATGGTAGTCAATCGTGGTACCCTTCAAGCTAGTAACCTGATCCAGTATTCTGGATTCGAGAATGGTTAATCCGATCAGAATAACTGTGCGATAGCACAGTATTCTAGCGAGTACGGGAACTTTAAAAGTAATAAAGGGCTGGCCACCCAAAAGTGAGCAAATCGGTAACCAATCCGTTACACCAAGCATTCGAATGCTGTATACAACCCAAAACAAGGGACTCGTTTAGCTTAAAATGTAGTAAATCGATTCGATTTTAAGTGTACCCAATAATCACTCACATTCAGGACTCTGAGAGGTCACGATTCGTGACTCACGAACTCAAAAATAATAAACATTGTAATAACCG
This sequence comes from Oikopleura vanhoeffeni, assembly GCA_004367855.1. Taxonomy (NCBI): domain Eukaryota; kingdom Metazoa; phylum Chordata; class Appendicularia; order Copelata; family Oikopleuridae; genus Oikopleura; species Oikopleura vanhoeffeni. Next base: position 24,810 of record SCLH01000775.1, on the reverse strand, counting down.
AAATTCCCAGTCGAATCTTAGGGAGGTATCAGGTGCGATTAGGTTGAGCGGCATATTCGCGCCTTAAAGGGGATTGTGGGTGCTTCCAGCAATGTGCTGGGAAAATAAGCCATTTTTAAAACTCAAATATCTTTTGTGAGAATTGAGTGAACGTTTATGTTCCAATTGTATACTTGGAGTCCGTAACCTGAGAAGTAAAAAATTTATCATTGTAGAAAATTATCACATATTTGTGACATAAACCTTAAAATGCATAAAACCTAATTGCTGGTATTTCTCCCATTGGAGTATACGCATATCCACGTATCCAAAATCACATAATGCCGATATATTGGTCAGAAAAATTCTTACAATCGCAACTGAAAATTATTTAAAACTCGTCTAATTCGCCGAAATTATTTTGAAAATTTCTTGCTAGTTAAATATAGCAAATGTACATAATTACAAATAAAAGTATACCCGTCAACGGTACATGCGATTTCTTTCTCTTTTTCAATAAATAATTCTCGATTATCTTAGTAAATTAAAGACTGAAAAAATTTTAAATAATTATTCAATATTCGCATCACTATTTAAGCTGATTTAATGCGCCGCCATATACATTGATTAGGCTAAAAAGTGAAATATTGAAAAAGGCAAAAATTGTAACAATATAAGTTAAAATCCTTTCATTTAGTGTAATTTTAGCTGTGATATTATTATTTTGTAATTGGAGACTATCCTATGGTGTGGAATTGTAAATAAATAAATAATTTTTGCAAGCAAATCTGATGTTCTAGAACTAGTTATTCGATGGTCAAAAACTTTTTGTTGCTTGCAATCAATTTCTCATGTGCTGGATGGTCCAATACAAGAAAAACAATACCGAATTTAAGACCGTGGTCGAACATAACTACTGCACCCACAATCCTCTTTAAAGCGAGAAATCCGACTAAAAATGTTGGGCAATGAAGTGTAGTTGGTTAACACACTTGAATTATTATGAGAAAGCCCCGGGTTCGAGTCCCGGCTTGTCTATTTCCCCTTTTCGGTCATTACGATCATAACAAATGGCTATTTAAATCAAACGGATATTTCATCAAACCCAATGTCGCGGCCATGTTCAAAAATGCCGACTAACTTCCAAAACAAATTTATCAAAACACAAATCTGAGCCCTATAAATCAGTTATAGATATATATACCATTTTGGATGATAAATCAATGTACATGAACACAAAATATAGATTTATCGCAATGGTTTTATGTCAATTACGGCAGGGTTCAATCGAACTTTTTGCTACACTGTCTATTGTGACTGTGGCCTTGTCAGTTTCGGGGGATATTTTTTAAGACATAAAAATTGAATAATTTAATTAGCTTTAATCGTCTTCTAGCCAATAGCCACTCGATAAATAAGCCAATACAGCTGCTTAAGGGGCTGTAGGACTATGATTTGACATATTCACGATGATATATCTTGAAAACCAAAAATGTATGGGCAAAACCGAAAATACTCATTTATAGATTAATCCTTGATCTTGCGACTCAGTACATTAACAATTGTTTTCGATGATTACACAGATAGTAACGGTATTGTTACACGGAGACCATTTTGAAGCTTCATTCAAATGAACGATTCGCATTGGTTAAAATTTTAACCAATCAAAATTGGACTGAGGCTTTTACAACTTTGAAAAAATAAAATGAAATTTTATGTTCTTTTTTAATTTTCCACATTTTACAGTTTTTTATTTTCTCAAAAATTGGTCATTCTGATTTTTTTTTCCTGACGTCGAATACCCTGACGCTGCTATTTTTAACTGTACGATACAAATCAAGGGTTTGTTGCCTTGTGGGCGCCTCTCATTGGCCCTTTTGATTTTGCCCTAGTTGATACAATACCCTGCCCCCGCGGGGCCCCGCACGAGATCAGACTAGGCAACTCATGCTCGGCACTTCATGTATTTAACTCACTTTTATTTGAAATACACAAAAATATCTCCCTTCCCAGCATGCCACAGGTGGCTCGGGATTTCATTTACATGGATTCCAACTGCAAGAAAGGAAGAGGTTTTACTCGCTAAGATTCAAATTTATATGAATGCTCGAGCAAGTTTTGAAAAATTTTTGATAAACAATTACAAAAAAAAAGATTAGATGATTTTTGGACCAACAATACGTAAAATAATACTTGAAATATTAATATGGGCTTTTTGTATGATAATATGTTTCAAAAATAACTTTTTATTTGTGTCATGGCTGCAATATACCAAGTTTGGCCATCCCGTTAAATTAAGCGAAATGACAGTTTTGTCGACACAGGCTTCGTCACACAGCCGACAAAATTACTTATTCAATTTATGATTTCTCGGACCTTTTATTTTTTTATTTAAAAAGTTTAATACTTAATATATCTAAATTTTGACGAAAGCTATCCAAATTATTTTGACATAAACCTTCACAAATTATTCAAAATTAAATATATTTTTTAATTCGATTGTCAATTCAGGGATAAGTATAATCTTTATAAAATAATTAATTAAGTAGAATGTAACTTTTCAACCGTAGTGACTTGAGCGAATAATGAACAACTGTTTCGTAGGTCAATTTTATTGGTCAATTTTGTTGAAAAATTTTTTGTATGATAAGATAGATTCATTTTGGACAATTACGAGCTTGTGTCCAATAATACGCTGCATTGAAATACAGGTTCTTATGGGTCCACAAAAATGTGCGGTTTAAAATGTTTTGAAAACATTTTTAAAATGCGTTACAAAATAATAACTTTAGATTTATATAGACTCGTCTAGCCGTCTCCCACGCATTAAACTTAAATATGCTGTTCATTTAGAAATTTTTGACACAATAAGGAAACAACAGTATGTAAATTAATTTATGGAGAACAACAATTTCAATTACTTTGAGGGGAACGGACACATGATTGGTTCATTCATTTACAGACGCGCTTATTGGCTACTCATAACATTTACTTTAACAACCTATACAACCTTTTTCTCGAAACATTCACGTACTGTATACACATGAGAATAGTTTTTTCAAAAACCCAAAAGTCCATTGTATGAATAAGTATTTTTTTATTTTCGTGATGGCTGCAATATATTATATATATTTTTTTTCGATAAATGTAAAACTTTATATATATAGCAAGTTTATGGTACCCATTAAGACTCGTCTAGCCGTGTCATCTCATGTAAACTTAGACATGCAGTTAATTTAACCCCAATTACAGCTTTTTAGGGCCAAAATGAGTTGTTTTCGACAAAAAATCACCTAAAGCACTATAACTTGGGTCGTTAGGTAATTTTATTTTTTGGAAAAAGTGAATAATATTCATTTAGTTAAATGTCAAATTATGTGACCCTGTCATTAAGCTCGAAACCTATAATTAAACTTGAGGGGTATAGTTCACTTTGAAAGATTTTACTTACATTTTTCGCCAGATAATTCGATCATTTTTGCAAAAATATCAATCGCACAAACTATCGTGCCACAAAGCTTTAATCCTGTCGAGCCTATCTCTTAAAGCTTCTGTTTTTCAAAAGATAAACAAATATTTTTCGAACCAGATCAGCTGCAAAAATTCGCTTGACCGAATTAAAGCTGTTTGCAAGTTTATATTTTCAAAAAAATAATTGTATTGAACGCATGTGTAGTTATTGAGAAATATTAATTTCAATTGTCTGTTTTTGCAATTGCCTAGTCGCCGAACTTGAGGTCTGAGAGATGCAAGACTAATACGGTATTAGTAATACCATTGTGATTTTTTGAGCAAATAAGTTTGGTCCTAAATTTTTATAAAATGTTTCAAAGTGAACAGACTCAGTCACTGTGAAATGTACTCCCCTCAAAATCAAGTCAAATTGATTAAATATTATTATACTGTGTTGAGGCGAGCGAATATTTGTTGTGTCAGAAATGTTAAAATGTTTTGTGATCATTAAAAGTTGGACGTTTCAGTCGAATTTAGTATGTTTCAAATTTTAATCGACCAAATTTTGATCTCAAATCTTTATGCAAGATGAGAGTGTTTACCTTTTTTTCATTCAAATTTCGAAAAATAAGCCCACATCGGCCAAAGGCCAAATATATAAGGGTATTAATTTAATTTTTAATACATTGAGCTCAAATCGGCCAAAAGCCCAAAAAAAATATTAATTGAATTTGAATTTTTAAGACAATGACTCAAAATTGGTCGGTGGATAAAAAGTTTTATATAAAATTTCCAAGAGAACAAGACAAATCGGTCGAAGGCCAATAAAAGGGAGGGTTCTTAATAATTGAAATTTGCAAGAAATTGACACGAAATAAGCTGAAGGCAGATTAAACAAAATTTTAATCTTTTCATAAAATATTTTGGAATGTTTTTCAAGAAAATTTTAATGAGAATTATTTTGTTTAGAGTTCTAATGTTTTCAAAATAAAATCTTTCCCTATCAGCTTTCGGCCGATGTTGGGTAAATTTTTTTTGCGAACTTCAATTATTGAAGTTCATTTTCGCAAACAGTACTTTCTCATGCGGTGAAAAATATTATATCATACACATTTTCAGAATTTTGTAAAAAAACAAATAATCTAGTTAAATCCTATGTAGAATCATATATTTTTATTTCTACTTTCTTGCTTTATCTGCATATCAGTGGTCTTCCCAATATTTTATTTTTCTGTAACTGTTAAAGATGAAGATGGATATTACTGTATGGTCAACTGGTCAAAGTTGGATTATCCTAAATGTATAATAATTTTGAATAATAATACGAACTACACAAATTATGATTGTCCTCTAACTGATAATACAAAAAGCGACTGCCAAAAGAAATTGGATTAAATAATTTATTGCTACGTTTTGGCCACATGACACACTGAAGAACAATTTTGGGCTCGTGAAACAAAGGTTGATTCTAAATTTTAGAATCTAAAATCGACTATTTGAAAAAAATTTTTATAAAAACCTCAGTTTTCAGTTTCTCATGTGAGAAAAATTAGTCTGGTGCAGAAGTCTGCAGAGCGGAGGCATGGTGTTATTCGTGATCTTTCGATAATTGTACACTACCCTGCCAAATATCTACAGTGAGTGCACTGGGATGTGCGGAAAATTTTTTTCAATGATCTTCATTTTCCGAAATTCTCGAACATGTTTTTTGTCAAAAAATTTTGTGTGAAAATGTAGCAAACTTTTTGTGAGGACTGCTTTGATGTTTAAAGTTATAAAATATAGTGAAATGCCCTCAAGTTTCATTTCAGTCAGAGAAAATAGGTTTTGTGGCCACTAGAGGGCCTGAATTTTTTTTTGATGCTTAGAATCGGTTCGCTTCCAAGATATATCCCTTATTCACACTTTTGTTAATATCCCGCCCCTACTACTTAAAAACACACTACGTTTCCTAATCAGGGCCGGGATATTAACAGAAGTGTGAATAGGGGATATCTAATAAAGTAAAAAGGGCTTTATGACAACCCAAATTGGGTTACCCAATCCTCTAAAAAATCGTTAATTAATCTCATAAAAAGCCACAAATGCCGATCGAAAAAACTTATTTTGTTTATTATTCACTTTTTGGTTTTATAGCGCCTCTTGTGATCACCATTATTTCTTATTGCTCCATAAATCGATATGTCCGAATTGCATCAGAAAATTTACACAGACAAAATACACGAGTTCATAATAGAAGAACACACAGGGCTACAACACGGGAATGTGGTTGACCATATTAAATTATTATGCTATAATTAGGTATGAACCGCAAACCTTTTTTGCTAAATTCCTTTGAATAATGTTTAAATTGTAGCGCATGACAAAAATGCTTATCTGATTAAAAAAATTTGTAAAAATCGTCAACAATTGCTTAAAAATTAAATTCCGTTTTTGAAATTGCCTATTATTTGGCTTGAAATTTTTCTTGAAATTAAAAAAAAATATTAAAGTTACAATTACAATTTTTTTTTGTCATATCCCTTTAGCAGATTCTGGTCAATAAATGCTGTTGGAAAATGTTTCTAGTATAAATTTAAATTAATAGTTATATTTTTAATAGGCTACAATTTGAGAATAATTTCAAGGTGACTTTTGTCACACAATTTGAATTAATTTGACAATGTCGAGGTTTTGTGTATTCATAGGTGATTTGATCGGTGATGTCATGGAAAATTAGAATTTCAATTTTTAATTTCATAAATGTTAAACATTTAATGTTTTGCAATTGATTTTTAATTTCAGAATTTGTGAGTAATTTATTTATAATTTTATATTCGTGAAGTTGTGCTTTAACGATGCAAGTTGCATCATGCTGCATTTGATTCATGCAACATATTAATTTAAATTGTGTAAGACAATTTGTGTTCAAAAATATCTTAAAGATTATGTGAAACTTACCGGATCGACATTTACCCTCATAATTTTAAAAATATTTTGGCAAAAATGTTTTGCGGTTCTACCGTATGTTTTCTACCTCATTTCAACAAGAGAAGATATTTTTAATGCAAAATTTATCGCCGTTTATGCTCAGAAAGGTATTGTTGAAAATGCATATTTTTAATACCAACTCAGTTATTAATGGCTAACGGTTAGCCTCTAACCATTTCAAGCTTAATAATTAATTTGATACTATAATAATATATCAAAAGATATACAATTCTGACCGTAATAAATAAATTAATAATTTGATGGAAAAGTAAGCTTCGCGAAGCAAGATTTGTATGCAAAATTATTTCAGTCAATTGATTCACTGAACTTGCACTTAATATGCCATCTTAGCAATCATATTTTTCGTGGGATATTCTACATTCTGCGATCTGAACTTGAAAATAAGGTTTAAATTGAGAGTTTCAAATAAAGTATTGAAACTTTGTTCAATGAAATGTCTTTATTATAAACTTATTATAAAATATATTTTTGGATTTATGTTTTTCATAATTTACAACTTCATTCGTCTAAATCTGAAAAATAGGAACGAGTTATGAGTCGTAAATTATGACAAAGTTGCATAATTGTAACACATTGTACCACATTATGAGCTGAAATGTCCGAATAGACATTGCGCGAATAAATGTTAATTTCGACATTGTGGCGCACTATCTTTCGCAAAATATTATGAAATTATACAGTTTAATATTTATTATATATTTATTATATATATTGTATAATATATATTGTATAATATAATTTATACACAACATATAAAAAATAAACATTTATGTGCAATGTTCATTTGAGATTTTAACATAATCTCTATGTTATTTTTGGACACAATTTCCTTGAATTTGTTGCATCGTCATAGCACAATTTNACGAATTTAACTAGTTTAATTGCAAATTTTCAAGAAATATGAAATTATAAATTAATTACTTAAAAATTCTGACATTAAAAATAAACTTCACAAACTTTTTGTAATCAGAAATTACTTTGCTAATTTTTCATAACCCCAAAGATTCAATCACCTATAAAGTACACAAAACCACGAAGTTGTCAAATTAATAGAAATTGTGTCACAAAACTTACCTTGAAATTATCTACAAAACTTTTCGCAACTCAAAATCAAGCGTTTGTTGAAAAAGAGCTGATAGGTTGGAGCGAACATGTGGGAAAGCTCAAATAGCTGGTCAAAGTTTAACATATATGATATATGATATATCCTTTTCGGAACGGAACTCCATCTCAAAAACGCTTACTATCTCTACAGCGCGTGTTCAAACCTCACTGATGTTGGCTAAGTGATTGTCTTAGTGATTGCTTGAGTGATTACACACCGATNAAATTTAGCGGTTCCATTATCAAGACCCTTGCCTATAATCATATTCAATATAATCACTAAGACAACATTAGTGGGATTCGAACACGCGCTATAGAGATAGTAAGCGTTTTTGAGATGGAGTTCCGTTCCGAAACGGATATTATAAACGTTGGTTTAGAAAAAACGTTGCCCAAAAGGGGCTCTGCAAACTGAGACAAAAATCAAGTTGATACGATGAGATTGAACTTTGACCGGTTATTTGAGATTGACGTGGTGGATTGCCGACACGGAAAACTCCAAACTTACCGAACACCCTTCCAAAAAGGCTGACTTCGGTTGCAAAAAAATCAACGCTATGGCTCGTCGTGTGCATTTGTCTTGAGCACCACACAAAAAAAACTGAAAATTGGCCAGAAATCTATTAAAAAAAATCAAAGAAAAAAATGTAAGTCCATAAAATCGGTATTTGAGATTTCATCTTGAGGTGAAAATTTCAAATCAGAATTTTTGGTCATCATTCAAAATTAAGCTTATAAAAGAACNNCACTGAGGTTTGAAATTTTATTTTTTAAATATTCAGTGTTTATATAAAAATGTTATCGTTTTAAATTAGTTTTTTCACTTAAAAAAAATAAATAATTGGCGTTTTGAAAATGACCAAAGCTATATTAATAATTAAGCTTAAAATATGGAAATAACTGCAGTTTGAAAAATTTTTAGCAGATTTTTTGAAAATATTTGGTTTTTTAAAATAAAATTTTTTTGTATTTTTATTATTTTTTGAAGGTTTTACTGAACGTTTTTTTAGTTATTTGAAAAAAAATATGTAATTATGGTCCGCCAATCATAGACAGTTTTAATTTTTCTATTCACGACAATGTTCAATTTCTGTCCTTATATTTGTTGGTTGGTGATCCGCATTTGCGAAGTACCATTAGAAGAACTTGCTTGTAGAAGACTAAAAGACATTGCCGAATCTTTTGTTTATATGACACCAGTCACCAATTCAGTCGCATATTCTCTGTATGGAACCAATTTTAGAAAAGATATCAACAGAGCAAAAAGTAAAATTTTTAGTAAGTATTTGATAAAAATTTTTAGTCACTTAGAAATTTATAAAGTGGCTAGTAATACTGGCGGAGTATACAAAGTTGGATACAAAATCAAAAGATTTTTTTTAAATCAAATTTTTGGGAGTGCTGAAGAATTTCTTGATAAAAAAGTATTGAAAAATATATTTTGGGACTATTTAGTCACACAATTGATTTAACTAAATGTATATTTACCTGCAATACACTCTTAAGTATAAAACTACTGATTTGATTAAGATTTCAAGTTCCACCGGAAGTAATGACTCATTTAAAACTTCACCTTAATTTTCCTTGTAAATTTGGTACTTCAAATTCCTGTACCACTTATTTAAAAAAAATACATCTTAGTTTGGCGTTTTTTGTGAAATTAAGTTTTGAACTCGGTAAGGTCAATAACGTAATCATGAAAAGTTTATCCAGCTCTGAGAAGATTAGGAATTTTAGATTTATAAGATTTTCACATTTTAAGATAGAAACCCAGAATATTTTTTCAAACATTTTGCAACTATAAAAAATTGCACTTCTTGGAAGACGAGGACGAGTTTTTGCGTCTTGCATCAGACACGCTTTTATGTAAACCTAAAACTTAGCCTTGTATGCTTGTATTCATTTTTGAGTGCTTGATAAAATTCGACTATTTGAAATAATATGTTTAAGGTAAAACAGTCTTCAATCCAGGTTCTTCTTTTCGAGGATTAAATAGTTTGACAACCCGCATAAGTTTTAACGGCAAGAAAGGTGAATGCACAAGAACTTCTATTTTAGTTTACTACTATCCCTTTTTAATATATATATATTGCATATATACAATGTATATACAATGTATATTATACATGTATTGCAATTGTTTTCACTAATATAATACATTTATTAATAATTTAATTAATAATTTGGTAAATAATTTTTTAATACTTACATTTTGTACTAAACTTGCGTTTATCGAGAATATGACCTTTTTGAGAACAAATCGTGATTCTTCCAAATAGCGATTAAAATGTCCTAGAATTTCTAATTAACTTATTTCTTCAAAATCAGTATTTAATTATTCAATTCTTGTTTGAATGGAAATATTTTTAAGTTGTTTTATTTGAATGAATTCGAAATACGGATTTTAATAGTCTGAAATTGGAATATTCTTTTAAAGACCCATTATGTGATAATATGGATTCATAAAATGGATTCGAGTTGGTTGGTTGCTTTGGTCAATTCATTTTTTTCGATATTTTGAAAACTTTATTCAATGATTTGAAGTTCAATTGAATAATTATAATGAATAATTATAAATGGATTATACTTAGCTTAACCACCATTAAAATCGACCAATAGTAATACTGGGTGAATTGTTTTAAAACTTTTTGAAGGCATACAAAAATACCGAAATGAAAAATAAATTATGAAAACATTTTGTGGTCGTCACGTGATCGAAATATAGCGACTTTCAGTATTTAATTATTTCAAACCAAATGTTGGATTGGTAATTAATTGTTTAAAATATTCATACCAAAATACGCGCCGCAAATTTTTGCAAAAATAAGTACATGTATATATGTTGAAAATCAACCCCTAGTGGTCGATTTTTAAAATTGGATGAAAATCGATTGGTCGACACGCTAATTATATTTTACTTAGCCAACCGTTTGAATATTTATATATCTCAAATATCAATATTTTAAACAAGACCCGTTTACTCTTTTTGCCAAAAACAGTATGTCATATACTTTTTGTGGAAGTATTTTTACCAATAGATCATCTATTATAGATTGTTTTAAATGCGTTAGCAACTTTGCTAACTTTATTTATTATATAATAAGGAAAATTAAAGTGTTTCGAATAAATTTTCTATCAATCTTCATGTGATGAGGAAGAATTAGTGAAATTGTGTTGATCAAAATTTTATTGAACCTCGTGATTCAATTTTAGCTTAAAAATCTAACACGCCGTGTTCAACACGATATCCCTCATTCACACTTACCAGAATATCCCGGCCCTGTATAGTAAACGTCTTTTTAGTAGTAGGGCCGGGATAAAAACTGAATTGTTTAAATCATGAGTAAATTAAAGCCGTTTGAAAATGCCAAATATTTATTGGGAGACCGTAAAACGGCTTTTGTGCCTTCGGGAATTTATTTTGACAATGGTTTGAAAATGCTTAATGGATAAGCTCAATATGTGCTTGGTAGTTAACCACAGCCAAAAATAAACCACAAATTAAACTTTAATGGAATATTAAGTTATTTGGAGTACTTGAGTTAGTACGAAACGTGAGTATTTCGTAAACTTATATTCTGCTTTAGCACTAACTAAGTTCAATTTACCAATTAGCGATTAGCCTTATACGGTACGAGTCGTACGGTACGACTCGTACCCTGTAAAGCAAACAGATTGGGAAAATGTGGTAATTTTTTGGAGAAAACATTTTTGGTCAAATTTTTCGGCGATATTGGGCCGGCAATATATAAGGTCTCCTGAAGAGACTCTCCTCCTATATAAAACTTCAGATCAATAATGTAATCCAATAAGGCGTAATCTAACTCAAGGGTGTAGCGGTCGTATTGTTTTTAGATTACTTTGAGGTGATGCTGGAAAATTAAAAAAAATTAAAATTCTCAGCAAAACATAATAACCTAATTTCCGACCTGAAAAACTAAAAATATCAAGAAGCTGCAAGCGAATTTTTTTCTCGGCATCATCTAACCTTCAATTTGTACTTTTGACTCAATCCGAAGACTTTTATTTTCCGAGTTTCCACTTCCGGTTTACTAAAATGCGATTTTCTAGAATTGAACGAAAAATTTCAAAATTATAATTCCCCTTAAATAACCGACATAATTCTCCTTCTTTTTCGAAATTTATACTGCATTCTGAAATTAAACCTAGGAGGAGTATTACTTTGAAGAGCGAAAACATTGAAATTAGGCGGTTTTTGGCAGTTCTAGAAAATACTAGTCTCAAACTTAAAAATCGAATTCCCCTTAATCACGAGCATTATTGTTTCCGTGGTTCATGCCAAGTTTGAGTGGAATCGTATACGAGCTCTAGGAAGAGTAGAAAATTGAAATTTGATTAGGCGTTCTAGAACTCGCCGCATGGTGGGCACCAGGGTAGGCCAAAAATAATTCTGATAAATATTTTTGTAGATTGAGGATAGATCTACCAAATGACTATTCTCAAAAGTTTCGAAGCAGTTTTGTATTTTGATAAAGTGGAGTACAAAGGTACATTTTTACGACCGCTACCCCCTTAATCGTTGCAAATTAAGCCAAAAATATTCATTCATTTGATTTCAAAAATGTCTTACTAATTACTACTAACCAGCTTAATCAACAGAATTAATTTGAAAATGTTCTATGCATTACCACTAACTTGGTCAATTATAACTAACTGGATCAGTTTGTAGTGTGACTAATTGTTTGAAAGACATTAATTTCTTTATTCAAAAAACACTTCGAAAACCTTAATAATTTGTTTTTAGAAAAAATGAAGCAAACGAATGAAACAATGAATACATCTTGTATGCTATCACCTTCTATGATCATAAGTAGGGTGGCTGGAAAAACATTTGAGACGCACTTTTTTCATTATTAATATCGATAACGGGGCCTCCTCGCACATATCAGCCTTTTTTTTAGCCAAATTTTTTGTATAATTCGGCTTTTGAAACCGATTTATCCGATTAAGTTCTTAGATAGCTCAAACTGAGCAGATCTACTTAGAAAAAATTAAAAAAAAAATGGTCCGAATCAGACCATTGCTTCAAATTTAAAAAAAACTGATAATTAGACAATTTCAGTAATCTCAAAAAAATGGTCCGATTAAATAATGGACCAATTTTTATTATTATCATTCACTTAATATTTTTGCTCAGTTTGAGCTATCTACGAACTTAATCAAATGAGTTGTTTTCAAAGGCCGATTTATATAAATATTTTGGCTAAAAAAGTGGCTAATATGTGCGAGGAGGCTCCGTAATCGGGGATCTCTAGGCCTTTACTTTCGCGTTCGAACTTATGTTCGAAGCTCTTATTAAATAAAACCAATGGTCTAAATCGAAATATCCGATGCTCTCATTGGTCAAGCGCGGGTCAAACACAAATGCGAAAGTAGAGGCGTAGATAAATCAATATTTGATTTACCACCGTCGGTGATTAACAAAAAATATACTGCATCCATAAAAATTGTCTGCAGAACTTTCTGTAGTATTATTTTGAAGAATTTTTGACAGTTCTTGAGAAATACTCGAAAACCCAAATAAATGCATATTCTTTTCCCAACCTAAGTTTATCTTAAAAATGCTTACTATCTCTATAGCGCGTGTTCGAATCCCACTAAGGTTGTCTTAGTGATTGCTTAAGTGATTACACACCGATCAACTTTGGCGGTCTCAATATCAAGCACCCTTGCCTATAATCATACTCAATACAATCACTAAGACAACATTAGTGGAATTCGAACACGCGCTAGAGATAGTAAGCATTTTCAAGATGAACTAAGGTTTGGAAAAGGATATCCAGGATATCATATCCTTCACCAAACCAAAGTGCCTCTCTATAATTAATAAGATTTCCACACCGTTCACATCCGATTCCACTCGTAGATAGCTTTAAATGACCACACACACACACATATATATGGGTTAAAAACACATTATTGCGTAAATACGCCAGATTATGTTTTTACATTTAAAAAGGCTCTTACGAGTGTAGTGTTATGAAACAAATTATTTTCTTTTTTCCTCCAGGTTTTTAAACAGTGAACTCCTTGGAACTCTATCCACCCTCAAATCAGAAGTATAAAATGTTCACCTTTGAGCCGTAGAAAATCTATAACATCGACGAATTCGACAATGTCAAAATTGAATCAAGAAACAAAAATGCATCAAATGCAAGTTCCAACGCAATAAAATTTCACCTGTGATTTATTGAAGTGTTAAATAACCAGTTTCAGTGAAATATTGACTATTTTTTCGAATAAAAATTTACTTTTATTAAGTTTCATTGCAATCCTTAACAACAGTGAGCTTATTTAACTCGGGTACGACCGCAGTTAAAGATGGCCCAGCCGCCCGTGAGGGGCTGCAGCGCCTTATGTTTTAAATGTCAATTATCTATAGTTTTTCATTAAGGGGGTTCCCAACGGTATGAAAGGTCTTTTTGAAGGTCTTTTACAGAAAAACGGTGAGAGCTACAGACTGTTATCTAGTATGGCTGGAATGATCAAAACCTCGGCTGCAAGTCATATGATTTTGAAAGTTCTACTAAATGCCATTTCACCAGTAAACCGAATTTGAAACCAGTAATTTCAAATCTTAAAAAATTTTCAGCGTCTTTAAAAAACACGAAAAAAAGTTCAAAATTCTTGAGATTATGTAAAACTGCAGTAGTCAACTACTCTCAGGCCTAAATTTTCATTTTAATTGTTTGAACTCTAGAATTTTCTCAAAAACTTAGATTTTGACAAGTGTCGCCATAAAATTTTCAACGCCTTGAGTTTTCATTAATTTTTTTTTTGCATTTTTTTATCTCGAATAAATCGTGTAAGTAAACTGGTGTACAAGCAAAATTTCTAAAAATGAGTCCCACTTTCATTCTAGAAGCGCGCAACTTTAAAATTTAGAGAAAAAATGGTCAAAATTTTGAAAAATTTGGGTTATCTTTAGGTTGATTTTTTGGTTTTTTAAAAAGTAAATAAGTTTCGTTTTTTGTCAATTATTGAATCAACAAACAATTCTGATTCTTTGTGAGAAAAACAAATAATTTGTTTGTTCGAAACAAAGTGAAATATCACATAAAATCACCGCGCACCCTAATAAGTGTTCGATTTAGCGAAAAGTGCAGGTGGAAAAATTATTCATTAAACAATTCCTAGTTATCCTACGGCGACCAAATTTACACCATGAAATTGGTTATTATGAGTTTATTTGATAGAATGTCAAAAAAAATGATTTTACGACATTTTAAAGTCGAATTAATTTTGAGGTGTTTTATGCTGTTGGGAACCCCCTTATTTGAACTGATAATTTTACTTTTGAAATTAAAAAAAATATTTTTTGTTTGAAAAAATGTCCAGATAATAAAAAAAAATGAAAGAAGATGTTTTATTCGGACTTTAAAGGCTCGATTCTCAATTAAATTTATATCTTTTGCTATTTTAAAAATTTAAAAACACAATTTTGCGCCAATTAAATGCATTTCAAACTCCTTTTTATTTTGTCGGACTTTTCATGGCGTCACAATTGATATCTGATAACAGATTTAGATTCCTGGTTCTCAATTACGTATAGGGCCGAGATTTCATATCTATAAATACTATTACTAGATAAATGTAACAGTACCCAAAAATGACTCATAATGACGTCATAAGTAAAATCTGATATCAGATTTGAATTCCTGGTACTGAATTACCCATGTTGTTTTGCTTTTATATCAATTAAGGTTTTTTAATGAATGTTCTAAAGTAACCTCAAAATGACTCATAATGAATGTTCTAAAGTAACCTCAAAATGACTCATAATGACGTCACAAGTGAAATCTGATATCAAATTTGAATTCCTGGTACTCAATTACCCATGTTGTTTTGTTTTTAGATCTATAAAAGTGATTTGTCAATGAATCTTCCAAAGTGACCCCCAAATAACTCATAATGACGTCATAGAAAAATCTGATATCAGATTCGAACTCCTTGTGCCCGTTTTAGTCTACAGAACGAATTTTGGCCTGATTGAACCAACTTTGGACCGACCGGAAATCCGCCATTACCGGTCAACCGGTCAGAAATTTGAAAAAAATCAGCCGCAAGATGCGGAATTTAATTTCTCTATCTGTCAATATATAGTTTCATGGGGTTTCAAAATAGGAGAAAGCTGTCATTTGTGCGTAGTTCCTAAAAAAATCACCTAAATCAAGAAAAAAGTACTAAAAAAAACTTTTTTTTTATTCTATTTCAGAACTGAGCTAAATTTTTACTGTTTGAAAATTATAACGGCATCAACGTTATCAGCAGTATATAAGACATAGAAAGCTTGTTCAAATAAGTTCCATCTTCATATTTTCTAGATTTCTCAAAATATCTAATTTCTCATTTCTCAACAAAAAAAAACGCACAAAAAAATCGACTTTGATCCCATTATGTATAAGGGTAGAAAGAAACGTTTAACTCCCGTAGTGGCCGACAATCTCTGGACCCAATACAATGAATAAAGACACCCAATAGAATTCTTGTCACAGAATGACAAAATCTACATACTTTCCTGCCAAACATTTAAATCAGAATCTGAAAAATTTGTCCTTGAAAATAATCAAAAATATACAAAGTGCACCTAAAGCAAAATTTGATTATTTTCAAAATAGATTAAAATTATAGGAAGGGGATTCAGACACACAAAAGAACGTGAAAAATTGAAGCCTTTCTTATAAGAACTCAAATGCCGTCTTTAAATGACCAATACGATCATAAAGCATTCAAATTGTTTTAATTAGCCAACATGGTGAAAAACATTGTCAGTGGTTAATATGTTTTATTTTCGCATTTGTTATATATTTACAAAAAACACTTTGAACTGTTACGTAAAAATTATCAAAACTAGCACTAAATATGCAACGTAGGGTAAAATTTTTTTCCTTCAAATTCTAGTATTGTGCGAATTTATTGTTAATTATTTCAGCTTAAAATAAGTTAATCCTGAAGATGCTTAAATAAAGTGAAACGTAGATAATAAAATGTTATGTCTTTTTATAAGTAAAAATTTAGCTCATTCTGAAATAAAATAACAAAAAAAAGTTTTTTTTAGTACTTTTTTCTTGATTTAGGTGGTTTTTTTAGGAACTACGCACAAATGACAGCTTTCTCCTATTTTGAAACCCCATGAAACTATATATTGACAGATAGAGAATTAAATTCCGCATCTTGCGGCTGATTTTTTCAAATTTCTGACCGTTTGACGTAATGGCGATTTCCGGTCGTCCAAAGTTGGTTCAATCAGGCAAAATTCGGTCTGTAGAGTAAAACGGGCAAAGGAGTTCGAATCTGATATCAGATTTTCTATGACGTCATATGAGTAATTTGGGGTCACTTTGGAAGATTCATTGACAAATCACTTTTATAGATCTAAAACAAAACAACATGGGTAATTGAGTACCAGGAATTCAAATTTGATATCAGATTTCACTTGGACGTCATTATGAGTCATTTTGAGGTTACTTTTGAGAACATTCATTAAAAAACCTTAATTGATATAAAAGCAAAACAACATGGGTAATTCAGTACCAGGAATTCAAATCTGAATATCAGATTTTACTTATGACGTCATTATGAGTCATTTTGGGTACTGTTACATTTTATCTTGTATAGTATTTATAGATAAGAAATCTCGCCCTATACGTAATTGAGAACCAGGAATCTAAATTCTGTTATCAGATATCAATTGTGACGCCATGAAAAGTCCGACGAAATAAAAAGGAGTTTGAAATGCATTTAATTGGCGCAAAATGGTGTTTTAATTTTAAAATAGCAAAAAATATAAATTTAATAAAGAATCGAGCCTTTAAAGTCCGAATAAAACATCTTCTTTCATTTTCTTTTATTATTGGACATTTTTCAAACAAAAAATAGTTTTTTTAATTTCAAAGTAAAATTATCAGTTCAAATAAGGGGTTCCCAACAGCATAAAACACTCAAAATTAATTCGACTTTAAAATGTCGTAAAATCATTTTTTTTGACATTCTATCAAATAAACTCATAATTACCAATTTCATGGTTTAATTTGGTCGCCGTAGGATAACTAGGAATTGTTTAATCAATAATTTTTCCACCTGCACTTTTCGCTAAATCGAACACTTTTAAGGTGCGCGGTGATTTTATGTGATATTCACTTGTTTCGACAAACAAATTATTTGTTTTTCTCACAAAGAATCAGAATTGTTTGTTGATCATAATTGACAAAAAACGAAATTATTTACTTTTAAAAAACCAAAAAATCAACCTAAAGATAACCCAAATTTTTCAAAATTTTGACCATTTTTTCTCTAAATTTTAAAGTTGCGCGCTTCCAGAATGAAAGTGGGACTCATTTTTAGAAATTTTGCTTGTACAACTCAGTTTACTTACACGATTTATTCGATGATAAAGAAATGCAAAAAAAAAATTAATGAAAAACTCAAAGGCCGCTTGAAAAATTTATGGCGACACTTGGTCAAAATCTAAGTTTTTGAGAAAAATTCTAGAGTTCAAAAATAAAAATGAAAATTCTGGCCTGAAGTAGAGTTGACTACCTGCAGTTTTACATAATCTCAAGAATTTGAACTTTTTTTCGTGGTTGTTTTTGAAGAAGCGCTTGAAAATTTTTTAAGATTTGAAATTACTGGTTTCAAATTCGGTTTACTGTGGAAATGGCATTTAGTAGACTTTCAAAATCAATATGACTGCAGCCGAGGTTTTGGTCATTCCAGCCATAACTAGATAACAGTTTGTAGCTCTCCAACGCGTTTTTTCGTAAAATACCTTCAAAAACACCTCATACCGTTGGAACCCCCTTAATGAAAACTATAGATAATTAACATTTAAAACATGAAAGGCGCTGCAGCGCCTCACGGGCGGCCTGGGCCCATCTTAACTGCGGTCGTCCCGAGTTAAATAAGCTCACTGTTGTTAGGATTGGCCAATGAAACTTAAATAAAAGTAAATTTTTTATTCGAAAAAATAGTCCAATATTTCATGGAAACTGTTATTTTAAGCACTTAAAAATCACAGGTGAAATTTTTATTGCGTTGGAACTTGCATTTGATGCATTTTTGGTTTCTTGATTCAATTTTGGACATGTCGAATTCGTCGATGTTATAGATTTTCTACGCTCAAAGGTGAACATTTATACTTCTGATTTGAGGGTGGATAGAGTTCAAGGAGTTTCACTGTTTAAAACGTGGAGCGAAAAAAAAAATAATTTGTTTATGAGACACTACACTTCCGTAAGAGCCCCTTTTAAATGTAAAAACCTAATCTGGCCGTATTTACGACAATAATGTTTTTTTTAACCCATATAATGTCTGTGTGTGGTCATTTAAAGCTATCTCACCGAGTGAATCGGATGTGAACGAGTGTGGGAAAATCTTATTAAATTATAGAGAGCACACTTTAGGTTTTGGTGAAGGATATGATATCCTGGATATCCTTTCAAACCTTAGTTCATCTGAAAATGCTTTACTATCTCTCAGCGCGTGTTCGAAATCCGACTATGTTTCTGTCTTAGTGATTGCTAATTAGTGATATGTATTAGTATGATTATAGCAAGGTGCTTGATTTGAGATCCGCCCCAAAGTTGATCGGGTGTAATCACTTAAGCAAATCAACTAAAGACAACCTTTAGTGGGATTCAGAACACGCGCTATAAGAGAATAGTAATGCATTATTTTAAGATAAACTTAGGTTGGAAAGAAAATATGCATTTATTTGGGTTTTTCCGAGTATGTCTCTAAGAATCTGTCAAAAATTCATTCCAAAATAATACTAAGCAGAAGTACTGCAAGACAAAATTTTATGGATGCAGTATTATTTTTTAGTAATCATCGAGCGACGGTGGTAAATCAAATATATGATTTATCTACCGCCTCTACTTTCGCATTTGTGGTTATGACCACGCGGCTTGACCAATGAGGAGCACGGATATTCTGATTTAGACCATTGGTTTTATTTAATAAGAGCTCGAAAACATAAGTTCGAACGCGAAAAAGTAAAGGCCTAGAGATCCCCGACTTATCGGAGCCTCTCGCAATATTAGCACTTTTTGCAGCCAAAATAAATTTATATAAAATCGCTTTTGAAAACAACTCATCTGAATTTAAGTTCTGTAGATAGCTCAAACTGAGCAAAAATATAGTGAATGAAATAAAATAAAAATTGGGTCCATTAATTAATCGCGACCATTTTTTTTTGAGATTACTGAAATTGTCTAATTATCAGTTTTTTTTAATATTGAAAGCAAATGGTCCTGATTCGGACCATTTATTTAATTTTCTCTAATAGATCTGCCTTTCGTTTATGAGCTATCATAAGAACTTTGATCGGAATAATCGGTTTTTCAAAAGCCGAATTATACAAAAAATTTGGCTAAAAAAAGGGCTGATGATGTGCAGAGAAGCCCGTTCGATATTAATAATGAAAAATGTGCGTCTCAAATGTTTTTTCCAGCCACCCTTACTTAATGATCATAGAAGGCTGTAAGCAACAAGATGTATTGTTCATGTTTCATTCGTTTGCTTCATTTTTTTCAAACCAAATTATTAAGGTTTTTCGAAAGTGTTTTTTGAGATTAGAAAAGATTAATGTCTTTTCAAACAATTAGTTCCACACTACAAACTGATCCAGTTAGTTATAGATTGACCCAACGTCCATCCCGTGGTAATGCATAGAACATTTTCAAATTAATTATGTCGATTAAAGCTGGTTAGTAGTAATTAGGTAAGACAATTTTTGAAATCAAATGAA
>SCLH01000774.1:216275-229908 GCA_004367855.1 Oikopleura vanhoeffeni | reverse complement strand
TCGTTTTTGCAATTTTTGGCTCAATTAACCATAGGCAAAAATCTAAGAAGTGTCTTAATAATAAAGTACATTTTCAATAATTTTAATATTCCGAGCTCGAGTAGAGTTCACCACCAATAAATGTTACGTAATTGTATAATTTTTTAAAAGTGTTATCATGAAATTTTCACTAGGGACGAATATTTTTCTCGAGAAATTTTAAGCCTGAAATCATTGTCGAATATAGTCGGTTCAATCAACACCCAGTGCTTAGTGACCCTATGTGGAAAAATCTAATTTCAAAATTTCTTGTATAACCAATTCCTACACAATTGGTGACAAAAACTGATCGTGGAGCCCTTATAATTCGTAAAATTTGCTTGATTATCGAATTATCGTATTTTTTGTGATGCTCCTCATTTTCTTCAATCTGACAAAAAGCATTATTTGTCGTCAACTTAATCAAACCACACATTACAAAAATTGGAGTTAAAATCCAACCAAAAATGGGGATAACCGCAATATTTACTGCCCATGATTGAGAATTATAGTTGTCAATACGACCACACCAGATTTTTCGAATGACATCCTTTTTATAATTCATCATTTGTATTTTCGAATTAAGGGAGGGGGGAAGGGGGCGTTCACTTTGTAATATTTTTTAAATTTTGATCAACCTATTCAGCCAAAAAATAATAGTGATGGTAGTTTTGCATCTCTCAGGCGTCAAGTTTGACGACCAGGAATCTTAAAAAAAACGAGAATTATACTGTATATTATTTTTTTAAATCCAGAGTCTATTATTTTTTGTGTTATAATAAACATGCACAGATCTACAATCCGAGCTCTCAAAAATTTCCAACTGATCTGATTCAAAAAAAATTCAATTTTTTTGACAAGAAAATTCGACAAAGTCGAATTGACGCTTCATGAGGCCTAATGTTTTTGCGAAATAATTTCAGTGATCGGATGTGTAGTGACTAAAAAACTTATTAATGTCGGTTCTCAAGTCCTTTAGTTGCCAAATTTTACGTCGGAGAGATACGAAACTCCCACCATTGTGATTTTTTCGTCAAATTAGCCAGTTCAAAAACTACAGTATGTAAAAAAATTGTTCAAGATCAAAAGCTCCAATTTCCTCGGGATTGAAACTAATTCTCCTGCCAATTATAGGTTTTGATCTAGGGAAATTTCTCTTGTTGGTTTCTAACAATTTTTTATATACTGTAATAAAAAATTTTACAAACTGAACATAACTTCCTTGAAAATTAAGAAAATTGGAATTAAATGAACTTTTCCTGTACTGTGGAATGTTCAAAAATTCTCAAATGGTGAGATTTTTCTATAATTTCCAAAATGCTAAGGTTACCCCAGTCTTCATTTTGTTTCCTGATAAGAACACTAGTTTTATCTTGATGTATATCAGTTGCTTCATCCAAAATTGCAAGTCCTTCAATAAGCAACTGTCTTCTTACCACATGAGCATTTTCTTAAATGGCGTCTTTAATTAGTGTTTTTTCATCGATAAAAATATTTTGTTCAAATTAAACTAGATAGACTTCGAGCTATTATTTAATAATCGAATTAAGCTATGCGGCATAGCCTATGCCCCATAATTCAAAAGTTAGATTTTGGCCCGGTTCGCTCTCTAGGCATAGCCTATGCAATTATTTTGAAGCAGACTTTAAATTTATTTTGAATATTTAGTTTATTTTATTCTAAAAATTTATTTTTCGTCGGACTGGAACTGATTAATTCTGTCATTATTCAAGAGTGTCCTTTTCAGACTTTTTTCCAAAATGCACAATTCAAGGTCTAAAATACATTTATTAAAATGTCAAAATGCCTACATTTGATACAAAAATAATTGGAAAAATAATTTTCGGAAAGAATTTTGATTGTTCTGAGGTTTTTCAAGGTGTTTTGTGATAAAGGTATTACTATTCGCGAATCCAGGCTGTTGATTTGCTGCAGTTTTTTGAAATGCTCCAAAATATTTTCAAGTATCACAGTTGAAAATGTTAGGTAAATGTACAAATAAATGTAAATGTAAAATAAGTAATAAATTACTTGTTATTCATAAATAGTCACGAAAAATTTTAAAGAAATTAATTAAAAAAGCCGCCCTTTGATTCTTGTACTTCCACAATTTCTAAGGCCAGCATATATTTTGAACATTTGCGCACAAATCAATCTTTCAAAAATTAAAAATAATTTTGTACCTCAAATGTTTTGTGGTTTTTGTGTTACGTTTCAATATTAATTTGTATTACTCTGCTACCCATTGTAAATATAAACCCCACAAAAATACTTTTTTTCCAACAGTCATCTTTTTATACAATTTTTAATCCTATTTTTATAATGTAATTTTTTGATCATTTAAAAATTTTTCCTATCAACCAGTGGAGATTGTCTTTGATCTATAAAATAATGAGTTAGTTCTGGTTCATGAATCACGACGCTCCAAATAAGTAATTCGTGTCGAGCATTTTGGATAAATTCATCTTCAAGCAGTTCAGACTTTATCATTTTGATTCTGTTATCTTCTCTGGTCACGGTTTCAAAATTTTGCTTCTTTAATTTTTTAGAACTTTAAAATTTTTCATTAATAAATATTGTCAACTAAAAATATATAACCGGTCCTATAGGTAAGATAGTCATCATTAAAAGTTAAAGATCGTTCTACATCCGATAAAATTTGAAAAATCTTAACTTTTTCACTGACTACCTTTTTAAGAGATTTTGGCAAGAATCTGGAAAATCGTCTTTGTGTGAAATCTGAACTTTCTTCGTCAGCAGAAATGTTTGGCATTTGGTCATTTCCAGTTGTTATTAAAAATGCGGTCACTCGGTTCTGGTGAATAGATAAATTGTATAACTGGCATAGTCTTTCCACCGTCAGGAACTTTTCAAAGGCAAATTTGAATTCCAAGAATAATTTCACGAAATCAACTTTGGCTTTTTATTGGATCAAAATTATCATTTTGTTTCGATTAGTGTGAAACATAATAAAGTTCATTAAATTAATGTTCACTTTTAATTATTTTTAATGCGCATGTTTTAATTGAGTGCTCTTGTGTTAACTCTGATACATAATTTTGGCAGCCGAACGCAATTAAAAAAATAATCTTAATTTGCCAAATTGATAAGCCGGCGCAACCACAGATTTCGTTTTAAACAATTCATAACATGAGAAACAATATCTACTTCGATGTGCTGCAAGAATTTTTTTTGTCTTTAGAAACTTTTAGATTTGAATTTTGGCGTGTAAATTGTTTAGAAAAATTGTCTTCGGTGGTTGCATCCGCTTGCTGACCTTTTTTCAAGTGTTGCAACAAAACTTGAATAGTTCAATACATGAATGTGAAGAAATTAAGGTAATACTTAGTAAGCTCGAAGGTCTTTCCTACAAGTGAAAAATAAGTTTTAATTATTACGTATTACCCTCTAGAAAAAACTAATAAACCGAAAGCAAATTTGTCTCCTAGAATCGACCCCTTAATTATGGTTATTTGAAAGTAAAATTTTTTTGAGTTCAGAAATTTTGATCCCTGGCAAATATCAGAGCTTTCATCAGAACGTTACACATATCTTCATGGTGAAAATTTGATTTTTCGTAAATCATTTTTGCTTTATCTATCGAACCGAGATATAATGCAATATTCAGTAAACATGTTCTAGAAATTTCACGTTCAGAAACAACATCATTATCAAACAGCGCGTCAACCAATATGTCAGATAAATCGTCTTCGTTGAGATCCCAGACGAACAGGCATTTGTTTTGATAATGATCATAAACGTTTTTATAAAAATCTTTGAGGAATTTTATAAAATCAGCATTCATAATCACCTAAATTTAAGTAGTTTAAGGAAAATTTTACTTGTAGAGGCCGAGCAGGCTTATTTACATAAAATAATTTGACAAACATTAATTATTCTTTGCAACATCTTATGTCTGTCACGTGACCAAATTAGTGGTGATATCATATTTGCCCTGAAATATTTTTTTGAATAATTATTTCAAAAATTATCATACAGTATGTAACTTTTTTGCCCCCTTTTTCAAGTTGGATAAATCTGAATTCCAACGTTTTGATTGGTTTAATCTGGAGATGCAAATTAGTTATGCAAATTGGAGAAAAGAAGCAAAAACGTTACACACCTTATATATTTTCAAATTATAAAATTGATTTCATTTACGACGTTTCAGATGTTATTCTATACTTAAGTAATAATTGTACAGATGAAAAACTGAATACTAAGACTTTTTGAAATCTAGAAAATTTTTTCAGACAATGTCAAATGATGAGTTTTGGGCTAAGGTAATTTTTAAAAAATAAGTGGCCCATTATTTTAAAATTGTTTAGAATTTCATTCTAGGCAGATGACCTTTTTGAACATATAAGCAAATAAAACTGTAACTAACGTGAAGTGAACTCAAGAGATACTACTTCGGTGACAGTGAGAATGCTTCATTGTAACTGTGACGTTAGACATTTATGTTCCATCGATTTAAGTGTTGACCAATAGTATCACACGATTTTTGGAAAAAGTTGATAACACATTTTATCTCAAATTCTCTCAAAATTGGTTTCCTGTAGTTTGCAATCTCTCATTTTTTTTTTCGATAATAATAAAACTTTATTTCAAAGATTTAGGGAACTGTACATTAACTGTAAAATTTTAGGAAACCAAAATACAATAAAGGCTGCCTGTGTAGAACATTTAATGTTTGTGACTTGATTTGATTTATTGGTAGAATACCGTATGACCAAATAGCTTATCGAAAAGTGCTAAATGATTTTAAGTACGCTTAATCAAAAGAGAGTGCACTACTTCATTTGAAAAAATGAAATATTCTGAAAAATTTCTCCATAAAAAATTTTCCACAAATTGAAATGACAATTGTGTCGATTCTCACTGGATGGTTTTTCAGTGTACTGTCCAATTTGTCCTAAAATGGACATAATTAGTTGAGAAAATGTGTTGTCAATAATTGATGAATTCTATCGACCAATTGAACCGACGAAATGAATTGTTACGTTAATTAAATTTAAGACTATTTTGAGAAACGTGTGGTCAAGTTATTTTAAGGATCATGTAATAATGAAATTGTCACCGTACAATTTTTAAACATAAATGTAATAACTTTACCTTCAAAATGTATTTACATTCTTTAGCTGTTTTATATGTAGCCATTAAATTCTGATACTTTTCCAAAAATTCGAGTGATATGAAATCGGTAATTTTTTCTTCGAAGTTTCTTTGATCATCCAGAAACTCACAAATAAGACCACAAAGGCCACCAACTTCATTTACTAAGATAACGGGAATTTGATTTCGAAGACAATTTTCGAGCATTTCAACATCGTCAAAATCGCCTCTGAGCATCATACTAATGGATGGACAGTATTTATCTGGCTGAATCTGTATAAAATCACAAACTGTCAACTTTTTATGATAGCTTTTTGAAAACGGTCTTACTGGGTGCTCAGAATGCTTTGCACAGATCAGTCGACGCAAATGTAACTTTTTTTAGGTGTTTTGAGATTCATTAAAAAAATGGTTTTTCATGACAGTTTATGACGTTTTTGGCTTGAGGCAAACTTTTTATAGAGACAATTTAAATGGCGTTTTATGAGCAAAGTTAAAAATTTAACACTCTGAATGTACTTAAAAACAACAAGAATACTATTAAAGGTATACAGGCGGCACATATCATATGTGACATATATCTTATATGATATATTATATGTGAAATATCGCAGAAAAAACCTACGGAACTTCACGGTCTTGAGCTCCATTCCTACCAGTGCCCAATAAAGATCCAATATCGCCGAAATTGCGTGGTTGGTTGAGATTTTAATTATATTTTACTTCGACTGTATTTATTTGATCCGGTTTGGTGGAGTCTTTAATTTTGCACACTTTGAAATTTTCTTCCTTTAAAAGTTTTGTAAGACTTCTTATAAAATTGAAAACTTCTCAAAATTTAAGGTCATTTCGAGCGCCCATGTGTTTTTCATTTTCGAACGAAAAAAATTTTGGACAAAAACTTTCGACGATATTGGCCTTCTCCTGTAAAAGACTCTTGGATGCAATATGTTAAAAAACACAGTATGTATTTCTTTTACTCGCAAAATGAAGATTGCATTGAGAATCATTTTCGCCTATTATAAATATATTTTATACAAAATGTGTTTTAGATTTTGGGGTTTTTGCCGGGGAGATTAAAAGGCGAAGTCACGTGTCAAAAAACGTGCGTAAAAAACGTGAATCCTCCTCACTGAACTTTTTTCACTTTAATGATGAAATAACCATTTATCTTGTTTTTTTTAAATAAAGGAAGACTTCTTATTTCCGAAAAGTGCAAATTGACCAATTAGATTTAAACAACATTGAAACCCCAAAATCTTTAACACATTTTGTATGTGGTTACCATTTTTTATTTGCCAAAATTTCGTTAAATGCAAGTTTCATTTCGCAAGTGAAAAAACACACAGTGAATATCAGTGAATTGATAACCTCACAAACCCGTTCAAAGTTACTTACAATGCATGTTTTAGCACAAATTGAATATCGATTATTATGTAACTTTGGCGGTTCAAATTTAGGTATTTTCAAATTGTATCGAATTTGAGATTTTTTCATGAAAAGTGAAATCAGATAAATTGTGAGTTGGTTCTTCATGCAAAACATATTTGGAGCTATAGTTGACTAACAAAGGGAGCTGACAACCATGATTTTGAGATTGATATATAATTTGGCGCTGTACCATAATTTTCTCCGACTGAATTTTGTAAACTTTTCCTTGATTTCTCCTCCATAATGCACGTTGGATACCGCATTTGAAGCAATAACATATGCTTGGTTTTTCACCGAATCTTTATAAGTGCTGAAATGTAGAACTTCTGGTTTAAATTGAAAACAATAGGTTACTATAAAATAAAAAACAGGCTTTCATAAACATATCTCAACATTATAGAAAAAGGGGTCGACAAGATTTAAAAACTTTTTGGAAAATTGATTCACACATTCTACAGACCGTTTTTCTGTCTGGATCGACTCTCAAAACAAGAAATGAATATCTTAAAAACATAAACTGAACCGAGTTTCACATGTAAGGAAACTATCTTTGCCTACTTTTCATGATAACAGTTATGTTTTTCTTTCATTACAATTCTTATTATTTTCCGAGTGATATTCGAAAAGATATTTCTGAGTGAATGAACCAGCGGGGTGTAAAAACCGATTTAATTAAAATTGTGGCTAATTGCATGAAAAAGATTGTATTAAAAAATTTCAAATTATGAATTCCATTTGATTCTAAGTATAATTGTAATAGAATAAGAGTGGCCGCGGTCGGTCAGGATCAATTTCGAAAGTTGGCTTTCTTCATTTTTCCTGATTTTTGGTCCTTCCCGAAAATGCTTCAGACCGCGGCCACGCTAAATAGAATAATAATGATATCTTTGATTCAACCGAAGTTTATCACTAATCTGAAGATAGGATGTCAGAACCGTGAGCATTTTGGCTTCAAGAAACAACTTATACAATTGCGGTTTTGATGACTGAAAATGACCACACAGATTAAGAAAAAACCCACGGAAAAAATTGGTCCGTAGTATGCCATTTTTTATATGTTTTTGTTAGGGGGAATGCCGGGAATCGAAACCAGGTGGCGAGATCATGATTGAGCCGCGTTACCGGCTAGAATATGTAGATTATGACGCGAAACCTATCGCGCCAACGCCTCCCTCAGATTATATTCAGGTTATATTGCTGACACACTAATTTTTCAAAAGTCCGGAAGCCATAGTAGCTATACAACTTTCAGGGTATTAATAAGGCACCGTGGTGCACCGTATATATCGTACCTGCTTTTAACAGCAGCCTTCATCACCAACCAGTTACCTATGTAACGGCCGATTTGGTTACCGATTTGCTTAATTAGGAAGTTGCCAACTTTTTATTAAAGAGCTCTCTTCTATCTCACTGTTAATGTATATATTGCATCAACCGTTCTGGAGCTCATAAAGCTCTTTATGAGGTTCTAGACTTCTCATCATTGTTGGGGGGATCTACCATAAAGGAAGTTTAAGAAGTCCAAGAATCGAACTCAAGTGACGAGATCATGATCAAGCCGCGTTACCTCTACGCCAACTTCTCATATTATTGACTAGAATATGTAAAGTATGACGCAAAACCTATCGCACCAACATTTATATTATATTTTTAAAAAATGGTCCGATTCATTTTGTTTGTTTCGCTCCAAATATATTTTGCCATTTAGAGGTACCCTCACTTCAGAGGATAAATAAACTTCGGCGGGACAGAGGTCGAATAATTAAATTTGTTTTTTCAACACACATCCGCAGCATGTGATTCGGTAGCGTTTATTGCACAGAATTCTTCTGTAGACTCTTTTTTATGCTCAAATGAAAAAGTACACAAACCATGTGGCACAAATGAAACTTTGGTTTCTGACTCAGGTTTCCGTAGTTTATAAATATACAATTGTAGTTATTAATAGAGTTATAAAATTTTTTTATTACCATGAGCTTAAAACTAGCGGTTACGTATTTTAATATTTTGCCAGAAAGGTTATTTTCATTCAAAAACAATATTTATTTAGTTAATTCCTTACCGCACTGCTTTAGCGATTTGCTCAGCTGTGTGACTGACGCCATCGTGAATAATCCAGCCAGAAGCATCGCAAGCAGTTTTGTAAATTTGGTCTGTGAATTTTTCTTTAACTGTCAAAAGCGTTAATCATTATATTTGACATAATTTTTGATGGTACGACTCGCAATGATGACGCAAAAACTTTATCACTGATTAAAAAATTATATGAGTGATTGTAAAATATTTAAGTTTATTTTAAGGGTTTTGAGAAATACTGTACGAAACCGTGTTTTGATTGGAAAAAGTAGGAATCTGAGCTGAACAAGGGCGTTGGCATACTTGAATAAGCAAGCATTCTTTATGATTCAGCTACTGAAAGGCAAAAAATAATTTAAACATTTTGTTTGAGAAATAAATATTAATATTAATTTTAATAATTTTTCAGAAAAATTTCGATCAAATATGACAGAAAAATATAGAATTTTCTAAAAAGCGTTTAAAAAATATATGTCCATCTAGTATTTAAAACTTAAAGGGTCATTCAGAATGACTGATTCTTCATGATTTTAGTTCCGTTAACCTTGAAAAGAATTCAAAAAATCCAATTTGGACATAAGATGAAGACAATTTTCAAATTTTGACGAGTTTGAAAATTATATTTGGAATTCAAACTTTGATGATGTTAAATTTTTTAGGAAATAAGAAAATATGGTCAAATCATTTATCAAAACCTGTTCTTCGCATAGATTCCCACAACCTGCCTTTGATCAAAGTAATTTGTTGCGTTGCTTTCATTTTGTTGGCAGAAAATAATTCATCCTTTACTATGAAAATTGAGGAAAGTGTAAAAAATCGCCATTTACAGCGAGTTCTAACGTAGGTAACTAGAACATCAAGAATATTATCTTATTTTTTGAAGTGTATTAAAAACACTGTTCTGAGTAATATAAAATAATAATTTATAGTCTCGCATGTTTTCTACGCGTGATTATTAACACGGTTCCTGTTGTTCTACAATCTTTACTGTCTCCAAAAGCGTGTATTATAAACTCTGGTGGCGATTCTGGCAAGTTTTTGAAAATTTTCTGCAGCCATATTTTTTCTTTAGTGATAACAATTGGAATTCTATCCAAAACAGAATTCGGAAACGTCAATTTTCCCTCGAGATCTCTATCTAAAACTTCTCTACCACTCTCAGTAAAATTAACATTAAGTGGTGAAATTTCGAATTCATCTTTCTTTTTTGTTTTAAAGCATCCACAATGCATTTTACTATGATTTTGCAATAAAAACACTAATTCATGGAAATAAGTTGGACGCATACGTGATAATCCGCCAGCCTAAAACCTGTAAGACATTTCTAAAAGCTATTTTTGACCAATCAATACCGTAATCAGGGTCAACTAAAACTTCCTTAGCATAAATCATGAACTATAGTTATAGAAGAAAAAAGATTCTTCCATGAGATACAAACTTTTGGTTTCATATTGATAGAGCAGTATGAGCTAGGCTGTCATCACTTGTGCCTTTTCTGACCAGTAGTCGAAGACCACCGTGAATAATTTAACCTCAATATATATCTATACGATAAATACATTTGTGATCAGGGAGTTTCATTTTTATTTAGGAAAGCCAAAAAGTTTCAAATATCATAGAATAATGATCATTGCGTATAAATGGAAACCGTCTGCTAAGGACTCAAAATAACCTTTAAAATTTTCAAAAATAACAACAGGTGCCGCTTAAGAGCAAATTTTAGCATTTTTTAAATAACCACGGGTGCCGCCAGAGAGCAAATTTTAGCCTTTTTTTTAAATAACCACAGGTGTCATCAGATAGCAAAAATTT
This sequence comes from Oikopleura vanhoeffeni, assembly GCA_004367855.1. NCBI lineage: Eukaryota > Metazoa > Chordata > Appendicularia > Copelata > Oikopleuridae > Oikopleura > Oikopleura vanhoeffeni. The sequence continues at coordinate 219,456 of SCLH01000774.1, read as the reverse complement.
AGCTTTTTTTTAAATACACTTTTTCAACCAATAATTCGATTCTAGCGTGAATCGTCATCAGGAAAACGAAAATTACCGTTTAAATTTTCAAAAATAACACCAGGTGCCACTGAGAAGCAAAATTTTGAAATTTGAGCCTTTTTTCAAAATTCACCAATTTTACTTATAGCTCGGTTTCAGGTTTCAAAAGCTATGAGTCATAGCTTATGACTCTTAGGCTATGACTCTTCAAATTGTCTAATTTAACTAACCACAAATGAGAAAGCCTGGCATGAATTGCGTTAGTTTTTTCTGCTAAAGATATAAAATATTTGAGATATTCTTATTATTTTATTTATTAAAATATAAGTTGTCACATTTATCAGGCAGAAGGATAAAAATAATTATTATGCTCTCACAATTTTCGCTAATCCTTTCACGAATACACCTTGTTTGTACTGAAATATAAATTATAACACTAATAAATAAAAATATATATTTGATCAAATGATAAATTACCACTGATCATATTTTACCTGAACATATTTATCGAGTGCGCCCTGTATCAGCATAATACTTTTTACCCATTCAGATCGACTATAAAACCGCAACTTGCATTTGCTTTTTCCTACTACCTCGAACTCGAATCTGAAATTTCTATTAAATTTATACCCAAAAATTAATTCAATACAGGGGGAGGCCCAATATCATCGGAAGTTTTTCCCAAAAAAAATAGGCGGTATCGGGCTTTTCGGGGATATGGAGACAGAAATATTTTTTTTTAAATGAAGATCGCGTGGGGGTTCGAAATGCCGCCATAATTTGACAAGGATTTTAGTTTTACAGGGAGTTTAACAATAGGTTCAAAAAAAAATTAAGTAAGAAAATGTGTAGAATTAAGAACTCCATCAATCACAATCAAACAAAAAGTCAAAAAATTTGATTTGGAATATTTAATCTTGAAATATGAGGCCACTGGCAGAAATAAAGCTAAAAACTGTGAAATTACGTAGGTTTTAGGGGGATATTTAAAAATTTGCTAAAATTCGGTCGGCGATATCGGGCGGCCCGATTCGGGCCTCCTCTGTATGTATCGACAAGAAGAAAAACAATTGTAACTTCTGACGAGCTGCCGGCGGCGAGCATCCTTTTCAAATATAACTTAATTTTGCGGGAATGACTCGGTACTAACGGAGTGTTTTATTATAAAATATTTTTCGACCACTTTTTATGTTAAAACTTTTCCCGTGTAAAATATTTGCAAATAAAGTTTTAAATATGTCGAAAAAAAGGATGTTTTACCTGTGAATAATATCGAAATAATCTGCATAAGGGTAATTGAATGTTTTATGCGTGATTTCGTTGACTAAAACCTTGTTAGAATTATTTTCTTCATTGGTGAAAGTATGTGTCATTTCAAGGTCGGCTTGTTTAGGGCCAATTGGTGCGTTCATTTTCACAACAAAATTGGAAGTTTTTCCTTTATCGGTTTCGTTTGAATTTTTAAACTCACTCATTTCATTTTCGATCATCACAGCTTTCCAAATTTTTGATTCAGGATTCCAAAAATGGCTATAAAAAGTTACTCAAGTCGTCCAAATTCAAACTTTTCCCTCAGGTTTCCTCAAAATAACCCTGGAAAGTTCAGAAATTTCACAACATATCGAAAAAAATAAGGATTCACTTTTTTTTTATTTAAACGATGTGGTGCCCGAAAATCAATTTTCATGAGTTTTGCTCTTTGGCGCCAAAGTTTGTCAGCAAATTTTTAATTAAGATTTTGTATATTAGATTATCGGGTATTAGTCTCAAAAACTGCAAAATTTATTTTGCAAGTTTTGCCCGAACTAAAATCATGAGATTTAAAATTTATACATCTGTGTAAAAACAATATTTTGTTTATCACAATTCTCATACTATAAATATATATGATATAAATATAGTATTTAATTAATATTATAGTATAAAATTGGGTTAATTTTGAAAAATAATAATTTTTTTTTAACTTTTGGTTTTTGTACTATATCCCCTTAGGAAGAAGATTGTTAAATTATGGTTTGGTCTAGTACATTGGTACTACTTAACGTACATAATATACTAGACCAAACCAGAATTTAACAATCTACTTCCTAAGGGGATATATGAGTCAAATCAAGTGTCCAGGAAAAGTGGGTCTATACAATTATCTACAGAGTTCAATCTAATAAATATAATCAGATTTTCTCGAGAGAAGTGTCAAACGACAGATAATCAAATTCTAAGGCTTTCAAGATTATGAAATGGTATTCGAAAATAACTCATATCCCCCTTTCACACTTTTGTGAATATCCCGGCCCTGATTAGCAAACGTAGTGTGTTTTTGAGAAGTGGGGCCGGGATATTTACAAAAGTGTGAAAAGGGGATATAGTAGTTTGTTTTGTAACTTTGCCTGAATAGATCTTCTGCATCATAATCAAATTCTTCTTCCAATAGTAACTGGAATTTTTTATGCATTTCTCAGAAAGTTCTAAAATAAATAATATTTGTCTAATAGTTTTTATCCAAAGTTGTTTATTTGCTCATGAATAATATATTTGCCTTAAGGGGGTAGCAGCGATGTGGCAGACTGGCGTCAATTTAATTTACGAAAATAATTAGTTGGTTATTTTTTGTGCTTATTATCGTTAGCTGAACCACAATAAATGTGTCTCAGCTCATTAAAATCATTTTTTATCTATTTAAGGAACGATTTGAGTTCAAACTTTTATTTTATAATTCGTAAAATTTTAGAAAAAATTCAAAGCATTATGAAAATTTTAAGCATTTTTCGTCCAAAATTTTTTCTGATTAATTTTATGAAATCTGTGAATAAAAACGAAAAAAATAGCCACTTTAACTTTTTTCATGCATGTCTACATATTTTCTGACTGCTGTTTGAAAAATCATGAAATGTTTTTTTGTCATTTTGTTGTCGACTCTTTAGAAATATTATGAAAATTTTCCGCAAATCAAGTCCAAAAATTTTAATTAGTAGTTTTTTGAAATCTCTGTAAAAAATCAGGCCGAATCACTTGTGAAATTTTCTGGTATCTATTTGGTTTCCGTATTTCAACCGATGCAAGGGTCAAGTGAATATCGTTTCTGAACTTCTGATGAAATTTACAACACTTGCTTAAGGAACCGGTTTGTGCCATTTGGCACGCAATTTATAAAAATTTTATT
>SCLH01000774.1:205903-216024 GCA_004367855.1 Oikopleura vanhoeffeni | reverse complement strand
AAAAATTTAAAAATATAAACGTTTGCAAGTATGAACACTTTCATTATAGATTAAAAATAAAATAAAATTTTTTCACATTTTTTTTTTCAAAAATCACTTTGAAAAAATGTACCAATCTGCCACATCGCTGCTACCCCCTTAAGCAACATTGCAAATGGCAGGATGAAAAACAAGTTTCATTGCCAAAATACTCTACGCATTTTCAAATTTTGCGAAAATGTATGACCTATAGAATAAGAGGGCTAAAAAGACGAACAAAATAATCAGACTATTTAAAAAAAATAAAAGTAAACTCTCAGAAGGGCAAAAAAATTTTTATATGAAAGGTTATTTTCGGGAGATGTTTTTGTAAAAATTTTCAGATGATGATCGATATCCCTTTAACACCTTTCTGATGATTTGAGAGATGTGGGTTGAGGGNGCCAATCCTAACACTCCTAAGACCCCTTCTAGCCACTCATGAGGCCGCTTTCTCTTCTTTTCAGCCCACATCTCTCAAATCATCCAAAAGGTGTTAAAGGGATATACGATATATGCAAATATGCAGCCATCTAGTTATCTTAGTAAATTTAGACTCCGCCCTAACCCGAGTTCAAATTATATTTCGTAACAAATTTATACAACAAACTTATATAATATATGTACAATAAAGTTAATATCAAATAAAAATTTGTGAAAAATGTTCTACTAATTTTTTATTCCATTTTTGGTAAATTTTTTATTCCATTTTTGGTAAATTTTTTATTCCATTTTTGGTAAATTTTTTATTCCAATTTTGGTAAATTTTTTATTCCATTTTTGGTAAATTTATACAAATATAGGATTTTTTCAAAGTTTTCTCTATCAAAATCTGAATGTGAAAGTTGAACAGTTTTCAAATAATCAAAATTATTCAAACTTTCTTTTTTATACCAAATCATCTCATTCATCACCAGCAAACGCATTCGACCAAAAGTTTTTGGCTATTTTTAGGAAAAAATAATTCGCATGAACTTTCATAAATAGAAACGGACACAAATTGTTATGCTAAATAATTTGTTTTTTCGAAAAATTAATTTTAATTATACACAAAAATCATTAATTGTATCTTTTTGTATTCTCTGCCAAAAAATCCGGTAAAATAGCCGAACTGAGTAAATAAACTTTTTTGCGAGCGAAAATAGTTTGAAGCAAACATGTAGTAACACGTGAGATTAATTACATAATTATTCATTTATTTAACAGTTGATTAATATTCCTGGAAATTTTAGAAACAAAGAGTTTGACAAAAAGCTGTTGTTCATTTGTGCAAAAAATTGAATAATAATATATCAGGAATACAAAAATATTTTTGAAAAAATTTACTTTCTTATATGAGGTAAGGGGGTACTGTAAATCGATTTGGGTGATGACAAAGTGTACTACCGACCAAATTATGAGAAAATTTTTTTTCGAAATTTTTGCTATTTTCGATGTTAATCTTATTTTTTTCTCAAAATGAAGTTCAAAAATAACATTTGCTGTAATGAAACCACTAAAACTTCAAAATAGCATCTTGACGTTGGCCAAGTTTCTTCTCAGTGTTTAAGTGACTTTTTTTTGAGCCTACTCTCAAGAAAACAATGCATGTGTCCAAAAAATCATATTTCGAGTTTGGGGTCGAAATTTCAAAAAGTGCCTGAGGTAAAGTTTAGCTATTTATTTTTTTTTCAATTTTCCTGAGAAGATAGTTTTTCCGACTGCATGATAAAGCGGTTAACTAACCACTTTTGCAGGTTATCTTAAATCTACAGCTAATATCGACATAAAACCTGGGAGGAGATTGTCTCACCATTTTGGCTTTAGTCATCTTGTATCGCTTATGTGTGTTAGAGTGTGAGCATACAAAAAAATTAAGATTTCTATTCCACAGGCTAAAGACTTTTAGCCGTTTTTTTTGTGTGTTTAAATGCATTTATTAAATGACCAATTGTGTGCAGTGAGAAATTTTGATGCCCAAAGTTTTTTACAATAATATTTATAGTAAATTCACTTATTCATATTGAAAAAGTGCTCTTCGGGCACCATTTTGACCTGTCATGGTTTTAAGGCATTAAAGCCAGGGTAGTAATCATACTTTAAAATGACTCACCAAGCCCAAACTATGCCAATTAAAAGGATAGTTTCCCAAGATGGTTAATCGGACTAGTATCCTGAAAGCTCTGTATGGCTTATTTTTTATAGAGAAAAATCATTTCCAGCGACCAGTGCCCCCTTAAGGGGGTTGTGGGTGTAAATGAAACAAGCGTCGAAGAAAATTTCTGTTCTATTCTTGAATTCAGCTGAGAGACGATAATATAATATTTTAACCAATCATATTTGTTCTATTTTCATTTGGTCTTGCGTGGGCGTCTTTACGTTAGACAAAACAATTCACCAACACAACAACCATTCTACTGGCAAATAATATCAACTGAACTTATTTTACTTATAAAACAACGGAAAATAATTTTTCAACGATTTTTTGGTTATTAGCAACATTTATCCGATTCTTAAATATTCTGTTTCATTCAATTTAAAGAAAATTGACAGAGATTATTCAGATTTTAAAGAGAATTTCTGAATTTATTTTTTACCGCTTTAAAAAATCAAAGGAGATTTTGTTAATATTCTTTTCGGGTATTATTTGAAGTCGGCGTACTTTATCGAACACTCTTTTTTGTTTTATTCAATTTAAGCAAAATTGATCGAGATTTACAATTTTTGTGTGTATTGAGAAATATTTATCCAGTTTTTTCGATGCCGCACCGGTGCATCCTTTACCAAATAAATAATTTACTTGCAGTTGACAGAAGAGTTTAGTCTCCCTATTTTTTTTTCTCATTTATTCTTATCTGCCCGTTATCGACCCTTCCAGTCCAGCTGGAGAAGAGGCTATTTCCCCAGCAATTCCAAACATTCTACACCCACAACCCCCTTAGGGGGTTCTGATGGATTGCTGAATTGCTTGGTATTGTAACCACTTTTCAACAGTCTGTAACTTGTGATTAAATGATCAAACTGAAAATTAAAAAATATATTGTTCTATAAAACTTTTCATGATTTTTTTAAACCCAAAAATTTTCTCATATAACAAATTCGTAAATCGTATTAAAAAACCAGTTTTAAAAATGCACAATTTTTGCCAGCAGTCAAAAACTGAAGCAGGTATATACGAATTAGTTGAAAACTTTCAATAAACACGAACATATCAGTCGACAAACTACAGTTAAGAGATAATTAGTTTACGTTCAGGTGATTCGTAAAAATGAAAAAAAAAAAGAAAAAGACTTTCGTAAACATCAAGAATTTCTCTTAATTATATCATTAAAAATGATTTTTAATTAAAGCGAAAATATAAGAATAAAATGCTTAAAACTACAGCATGGAATTTGTGTCAATTGGCATTGATTTTAATTGATCAAACAAAGAGCGCGCACCGCTACTTTTTATTAATCAGTTTATTATCATAAAATAAAAAGAAAGTCTTATTTTTTCATTATGCAGATAAAATTTTCTCCTGCTCAATTTTTCACGGAGAGTTCAATTTTGGCATTTATAATTAATATAAAGTACGAATTAATAATTTTTTTGAAATAGTCATTTTCAGATAGAAGATCTAAAAAATGATTAAGGGGCGAAAATAGAGCATATATATTAGTTGCAATCGATCCTAAGCCCCGATTTACTTGGGTTCGATATTTTGTTTGTTCAATTATCAAATGAGAAGAGTTGACTTGTGCAAGCAATTTACATTCAGACCCCTTCACCCACATACTCAGTTGGTAATAATTACCAGCTGTCTCTTGCGACTCTTAGTGTTATATAGTTAATATCATCGATTAACGAGTTAGATTTTTTTACGTTCTTTACTATGCTCTATAATTTGTGCTCAAATATTTTCTCTATCTTTTTACTTTTTTACGAATTAACAAAACTATTGTCGCAAGCCGCCCTTGTCAGTCTCACAAATTGGCATGAGGTTTTGAACTGGAAAGAAATATTTTTTTTATATTTGAAGGTTTTCACCAGTTAAAATTTAAAATCATTTTCTGGGCCCTCGAGCGACAGATCGTGATTATTTGATAGATACAAACAACTCGAGATTCTTGCACCAATCAAAAACCCTAAATTTTAAAATACGCCAATTGAAATGGCTACAATTTGAGCAGCCAACCAATCATAGTCTCGCATTATGAATCATTCAAATTTTCACTATCTGTCAGTCGAGGGCTTTTTGTGCATATAATTTTAAATTGAGTTCGTGAGCGCCATAATTTTAAAATAGCAAGTAGTCCTGCAGGAAATTATATGGTTCATAAACTACAGATAATCATAATCCTATAACCATTGTCTCTGTTCATAACAAAAACCCTAAAGATATTAACCGCCCTGAGATGCACAGTTCAATTGACTTCTTTATTATCGCATAATTTATGCAGCATAAATAAACATTTTATTTTCTTCTGAGCTCTTCAAAATGCTCAAATATTTCACTATAATTGCAACAAAGAATATTTAAAAAAAAAGGGAAACATATTATGTGCTTATCAAGCATAAATTGAATGATGTCTATCAATTTTTATCCACATTGAAATGTGCAAGAGATGACATTATTTAAATGATGTTATAATGACACAATGCGGAAATTGAGAGTTAGTCTTAGGAGCGGCAAAATCGATATTTGCAGAAGCTATTTATTTTCTCGTGATGAAAATCTTTATATATATTTTTTATGAGGTGTTGATCGTTTGCCAAGTTGTGTTTGTTGGTGCAGGCTTGTGAAAGCAAGCTTGAGAAGTCAAATACACCTTCTTAAAGGTTCCGACAGTTTCTCAAACGTCCTTACAAAAATTTCAAAATGATACAATTTTTCCAAACGTCCTGACACTATTCGATTTTCCATATCTTTTAGGATATCTATAATCGAGGAAGAACGAGCATCCTGAGTCAAAGTCGGCAAATTAATCCGAATTAATTCGGCTGTTGAAAACGAATCATCTGAATAAGTTTTTATATAGGCTATATAATATAGCTCAAACTAAGCATAAATATCTAGTGAATAATAACATAGAGTAGAATTGGTCCGAATCGGACCATTTTTTGAATTTTTTTCTGAGATTACTGAAATTGTTTAATAATCAGTTTTTGTTAAAAAATTGGAAACAATGGTCTGATTCGGACCATTTTTGTAAATTTATTTTTTTCTAAATATTTGTGCTCAGTTTGAGCGATATCCCCTATTCACACTTTTGTGAATATCCCGGCCCTACTACTTAAAAACACACTACGTTTCCTATAGGGGAATAGGGGATATAAATACTTAATCAGATAAGTCGTTTTTAAAAGCTGAAGTAATTCGGATTAATTCGCCGCCTTTGACTCAAGATGCTCGTTCTTCCTCGATGAAAAATAAAGAAGAAATTTTATGTTTCAATGTTGCTCAAGAATTGCTTTCTTATTTTGCTAAAATCTTGAAAGACCATTAATTAAAAATAACAGTTTTATTTGCTCATTTTCATAAAGTTGAATAAAAAGCTAATATGAAGTAATTTTTAAGATCAAATCACCAAAAAAAATATATTGTCAAGCGTCCTGACAGTTTCTCAAACGTCCTGACAAAAATTTTCAAATCAGGACGTTTGAGAAGGTGGTGTACAATTATAAGGGACCCAACTTTGGGGTATTTTCTAGTATTTGCTTAACCGGGTGTGCTCAGAAACATTAACGACGACATACGGTACATTAAGTTTGTAATATAATTTGAAAATTTTTGACCCCATTGTCTATGAGCCATTGTCTGTTTTTTCAAATGATCCACGATGCTAAATTTCACAAGTCAAAAACGAGTAACAATTTTATCATTACATCCTGGGCATTTTTGTGATTTGCTTGATATTATCTGATTTTCAAGTTAGTCGAAAGCGCTCGGTTATGCTCATCCACTGTACCACAAGTGTACTAAAAGAAGTGATAATAGTGTCATGTTGAGGCTCCGAAGAACCTCTTTTATTGTGTATCCGCGCAGTTAAATAGGAGTCTAAGTTATTCAGACTAAACAATATCCAATATGGTGATGCGTATCTACGCATATTCTCAAGCTGAGAATATACGTAGATTCACATCGCCATAGTCACCTCACTCTTAAATAAATAAATTGCAGTATTATTAACAGTTACGGTTACAGTAATAGTTGAAGTAATCGTCATCCCACTCGTCCTTTTTTTTTTTTTGCAAAATGTAAAAGTATGAAAAAATCCCGTTGAAATGATCTGTGGAAAAATCATCGAAAAAATTAAGTTACTGTTTTGAAAAACATTCAACATGGAAAATTTCACAAAAAATTTTGAACACTGAAATTCGGTTATGGTTTTCGAAAAAAACACTTTAAACATAATTAATTTCGTATGTTTTTATACCAAATGTTGAACACAAAACTCATTAACTGTTTAAAAAATTTGGACCAAAAGAATTCCGTACTGTTTCATTATAAATTTTTGACACGAAAATTCTTGACTATTTGTTGAAAAATAACAATTTTCAACAGAAATTGACACACTCAACTGCGTAGTGTTTATTTGCATATTAATTCAACATAAAAAATTCCGAATTTGACTGTTTAAACGGTTATCAATTAGGACTCTATAAATCCGTTTGTTTTTCGGAATTTAATTCTTGATGTAATGACATCCGTATTGTTTGTTCAGTTATAAAATTTAAAATAAATCTCGCATGTTTTTAAAAAAATATTCATCCGAAGTTTGCCACGTATTAGAAAACAATTGATCTGTCGCTGTTTTTAAATAAAACCGAATGACCTAAGAGATTCGCCACTTTAGTTTAAAAACCTGAATCCGTTATAGAATCCGTTTTTCAGACTTATCAGAAATTTCTCGCCGTAATTAAAAAATGGAATAAAATTGACTCCGTCTGTTCAATAAGAATAGGTCCCTTTTTTTCGAATTAAATTTCGACACAGAAAAAATTCTGTTTTTAAAAAATTGAAAACTTGGATTTTTTTTCAAATATTGAAAAAAAATTCGTACTTTTTTTAACAAAATTTTAAACAAGAAAAGTTCCTCACTGTTCACAAAATGTCGAGCCAGTAAACGTCACTTTTTCAACAAAAAATTGAAACCTAAAAAAATTATCTTTATTTTTACAATTGAACCCAAAAAATTATTTTTTTTAAATTTAAACGTAACTTTTCATGAACAAGTTAACACCAAAAAATTCAACACTGTTTTTATTGTGAATTCGTACACCAAAAGTTTTTCACTGTTGAATAAATCTTGAAACTCAATATATAGTCACTTGTTGTTCAAACCAATTTGAACACTTTGAAGATCCGTAACTGTTTCTCGCGTTATACAATTTAACACTGTATAAAATCGTTTTTATTCGTTTAAAAATTTAAAAAAAATTCCGCACTTAATTTTTTTGTAAATTTTGCACACAAGAATCTGTAGTGTCTTCAAAATGCTGGAAAAAAAATCCGCAACTGTTATTTTTTCAATTCGCTACAGAAAAATTCCTGAACTTGTAAAAAATTTGAATAATCAAAAATAAATTAAAATTGATGATTCGTCATGACCCTCTCAAAGGTCACTTGAAGCCTAGTTGGTCGATAAGTGGCCATTCAAAAAAATCAAAAACACTGTCAACTAAATTAAAAACAGCATTAACTGCTGTCTTCCGTAACAATCTTATAATTTTTTTATTAAACTATAAAAAAAATTTCCTAAAATAAACTTGAATTACTATTTCCGTCCAAAAAACAGAAAATAAAGAAAAATTTCGATGAAAGATTAAAAAAAAATAATACTCCTGAAAATTAAAATTGTAAAAAAAATTATTTCAAATTTCATTATTATACCTTTAATTTTATGTCTTTTTACAAATAAATGTTGCAGCACGGAAATTTCACGGCAGAAGAACAGGCTGAAGCCAAATGAGACACCTTTTCAGTGTCACCTACTTACAACACCTGCGTCTCCAATCGGGCCTAGCACACCGTCTTGACCGATAGCATAGCGATAATTCGTACACATTAATGTCTATAAAATATTATATATATTATATATCGCATTCAAATTTCTTAAAGGGTTTGTAAATTGTACCTAAAAATAAAAATTGATTATAATTAACAAAATGTTAATATTTCGCGAAAATCTGGTAGGAATTATTCCCTAACCGTAGACTATGGTCAAAATTAACAAATGGTTATATGAAAATATAAACAAATGGTTAATAGAATAACTAATGTAATTAATACCAGTAAAAACTAATCGAAATGTCGCGGGCATTTTCGGTTCATAATAAGTTATTAATTTTAGAAAATAATCTGCCATCACGGTCGGAGGGACTTAGACATCACGAAAGAAACAAAAAAAGAGCAAACTAAAAAAGACTCCGAGATTCCTTGGGTTCTTGAAATAATCGAAGAAATAATAACTTACATTCAATAATTCTTCTAAAATATATACTCAAACTTCTCGTAACAAAAATCAATTTTCAAAGATAACTAAGCTCGTTTTGATCAGAAAATCAATTTCAAAGGACAATATTTATATTGATCGAATGATCTGAGTTTTGTTACATTTAAAGTATCAACTTCCTTAAAAAAAAAGTCTTTTAAAGTCCTAGAATATTTCTAAGTAAATTTTTAAAGTTGCAAGCATGTAATTTGGTCCCTATGAATAAATTAGTGTCAAAACTTATAAAAAAAATCTGCTTTGGCTCCAGAATTTATCATAAACGTATCGTTGAGCCTATTTGAGGGTTTGAATCCAATTGTTCCTCTACCCAAGATTTTAACTTTTCACAATTCAAACCCAAATAATGGCAGCTGAAGGCTTCGTATCGACCCTCAAATGATTTTTGTAAATTTTGGTTTGTCAAGAAATCGTTTTTTAATTTCGCAAAATTCAGGAAATTTGTATTTATTTCATACGAATTTTCACGCTTGAACTTATTTTCGAGGCTCTTCTTGGTCAGATTCGTGATATCAAATGTCTCATTGATCCATTGCGGGTCAAACGCGAATGCGAATATTGACATTTCAATATCGATCCGATATTGACATTTCAAATCGGGCTTCCGATCCGATCACATTTTTTCAAACTCGGGTCCGATCCGATATTAAAAAATTTTGAGGCCCGAAATTTCCGATCCGATCTTGAAAATCAGCTCGGATGGCATCCGACGGATGCCCTTCCCTGGTCTCGAGATACCAATCTTTGATATATCTCAGATTGTATTCTTGGTCTCGGGTGTCCACGTTTCATGTTTAGTGTTCACGTTTGACCAATGAGAGTACCGGACATTAAGACGCTAAATGACTATTTTCGAATTTGGACAACCACGGAAAATTTTTAAAAATAAACTTACACACACAATGTTCAGTTTTGAATATGGTTTATTCATTCAATAAATTTCATTAATTCAATAATTTTTAATTGTTCATTTATCATCTGTCCAGTAAAATAGTATAAAAAAACAAAAAATATATATNATATGCAGTCGAAAATTTGTTCTCGAAAAAAGTTTTCTACACAATATCAGCCACCTCATTTTCTCAGTAAAAAGAGCTCACCACAAAAAATTGTTCAAAAATTATACATGTACTTATAATAAAACATTTCTCATTATGATCTCGATAAAAGCTCCTTTTTTATCAGTTATTATGTACTAAATAATGCAGAAAATAATATCGTTAAATTATATTAACATCCCAAAGTTCACGGAGTAAAGGTGTGAGTAAATGATGAGAAGATTCATGAGAAAACAAAAGACTAAATTCATGATTCAAATATCGCAGATCTGTCAATTTTAGCAGTAACTTTGCAAATTTTTCTGATGCTTGATTCTTCTCACATTCGTATTGTAATGTTTCAACCAAATCTAGTTGAAGCTTTTCAATTTCTTTTTTCATGCAAAGTTTTCCACGATCAGCAGCAAAAATACTAAAAAATGTTTATAAATTAAGAAATAAACCTGTTTTCTTCATTTTTGATAACGTAAATTTTGATAACGTCAATAATTGTGGAGGAACTAAACTTAAATTTATACTTCTCATTTTTATTTGTTGCGAACGTTTTCGAATATATTTAATTATTCATTTT
>SCLH01000774.1:181161-197661 GCA_004367855.1 Oikopleura vanhoeffeni | reverse complement strand
CCGGGTTTATGCCACCCCCTTAAGCTATCTTGTAGAGAATTTTTTTTTGGTCATTTTAAGACCAAGTTTTTTTTCGTTTTTCAAATTTTTTCATAAAAAAAATGATTTTAAGGTCAAATTTACATGCCTGACTTTATCCAGCTGTAAAAGTTGCAAATAAGGAGCTAGCGCAATTTTTTTTTCTGCAATCAGGAGAAAAGGCTTATACAATTTCAAAATTTTCGATTTGGGGCACAATGACCGGTCAAAGTTCAAGGTAAATCTCAAGTTCATCGTAGAGACTTGAAAGTACCTTTATAAGAATCGGAAGGGTGAACTTTCTGATGACAATATTAGCAACTATGGGTCAATTATGTACTGAAAGGTCGTGTGAAGACCATTCCGATTCTTATAAAGGTACTTTTAACTCCCGTAGTGGCCGACAATCTCTGGACCCGTAGTGTCTTTGCACCATTAATGGTGCAGCGCTTAAATTGAGCATTATAACCGAACATTCATTATCAACATATATTTTTTCAATGATAATGATATTATCCAAAGAATTCTCTACAGTCCTATAAAAACAATTTGTTAAAAAAGTNGTGTAATGGGAAAAAAGTCTTAGAATTTTTTTTTGGTCCCGCTCAAAGGCTTTTCTTGATGATTTAAATTTTGTTTGCAAAAAATAAGTACTGTAATACAGTAAAAATTTTCGAAAAAAAACGCACAAACGTCAATTATTCAAATAGTTGATCGATCACTTTGTAAATTTTCATTCATACATGATTAAGGGTCCTAAATTGCGATTAAAGGCCCTTGCACCATTAATGGTGCAAAAGACACTACGGGAGTTAAGTCTCTACGATGAACTTAAGATTGACCTTGAACTTTGACCGGTCATTGTGGGTGACCGGGTGGTTATTGTGCCCTAAATCGAGAATCTAAGCCTTTTCTCCGAATTGCAGAAAAAAAAGTGCGCTAGCTCCTATTTGCAACTTTTACAGCTGGATAAAGTCAGGCTTGTAAATTTGACCTTAAAATCATTTTTTTTATGGAAAAATTTCAAAAACGAAAAAATCTTAGGTCTTTAAATGACCAAAAAAATTCTCTACAAGATAGCTTAAACACATTGAAACCGATTTTTGACTTTTGAAATTCCTTATTTCAAATCGTCTCAAAAAAAACCAAAAGTTGGAAAAATTGTCTATCTGATATTCAATTATTCTAGAAATGATCAAAAAATTAAATTTTTTCTGAAATATAGCCGATTTAAAATATAGCTGATTTAATTTAAATTTTTCCATCATTTATGTTTGCTATCTCTGTTAGAAGGTCAGCTCCATTAAAACCCCTTGTTGTATAAATCTTAATCATTTCCTTTTATAGTAATTCCCCGTCTCTCTTGATCTTACCTATTCTAATCTCGTTATTCCAGCCGAGAAAATGAAGTAATATTCATTACTTGTCTCCTGCCGAGTTCTGAGACCAAACGATGTATATTTATGCCCGGTTGGACGCCATAAACAAATGAGGGACGCATGACGAATCGGGGAGATCAAAGTTTGTTAGAAGTTTAAAATTTTTAAGGAGGTTGTCCTGGCAAATTAGGAGTGTTTACGGCTTGCAAACGCTCGTCTTTGTACCGATTCCCCATTTTCAGATATTCTTGATCTTGTAAACCTTGTCAACCTTGTTTTCAAGCTTTTGACATGTAATTGACGAGGACTCTAAGGCCTAGAGTCTAGGCTCTATTTAAAGAGTATTTGATCAAATATATGGTTCAAATTTTAATATTTAGAGGTCGATGAAGGATACCAAAATTTTCACTTTATGATTTCCTTGGCAATTCTCAAATTTACAACTTTAATTTTCAAATAAACAAAGTCTTGGAAGTAAGCCGCATTTTGAATCAAAATTTTTTGACTGATCCCTTCTTTTAAATTCAGAATGATTTTAGAGCACAATTTTTTTAAAATTTAGTATAAGTTTTTCTTACAAAAAACAGTTAATCCAACCGAAGTGACTCTATAGTGACCCTATCTTTACTATAGAAAGGCACTTCGGTTAGATTAAGGATATTGTTTGACATCTAATTTTTTTACCAAAAAAAAGGACCGATTATCATGAGGTACTTTGATCAATTTCAATTCAAATCTGGTTGATAACCTTTTAATTTTCCGGTTTATTTAGAGGTCAATGAGACTTTGTTAGATAATAAGGGTGGGAAAATGAGCTAATAGTTCGATTTATTGAATCAGAGAATTTAATCTGTACATCCTACCCTGCTGTTAGCCCTCGATTATTTTGGAAATTTTAGGAAACCCTTCGACGTAGTTTTTGGGAAATATACAACAGTAGGTGACCCATTTAAAATAAAAGATTGGCAAAGAATTTGAGGTGTTGGACAATACTGTTTCGTCAATACAGTTTCGAAAAACGATGAAACATTTTGAATAAAAATTTATCGTAAAATTTTAAAAATCGAATTTTTTGTTTCATCCAAATCTGAGTTTAGCAATTTTATTCAATGCACGTGTTCGATTATTTCTAATGTTTAATAAATTAGCGGCGATTTGCATTTGATATAAATGATTTTTTTCTGTCAGAATAGTGAGACTTAGCCGCAACTTCCGGAATAATAAACCTAGAATCATTGAAGCGGTTAAAATCTAATTTAACAGCTGCATGAAAATTCATGATATCTAGCATAAATTCACACGTTTTTAAGGGTGTGAAGCGGAAACGGATTTGAATTCATCTTTACCGGTTAATGAAGACTTAAATAAGGACCTGATAGTTTATTTTTAAAGTAGATTTACCATTTTTTAGATATATTTTATTTCACATGAAGGGGCTATTTTTTGCGGAAAATTTTCAAAAATTTAACTTCAAAATAAATTGAGGTCATTTAATTTATCTGAAAAGTAGTTAAGGGGGTGCCATAAACGCGGCGGACTGGAGTCAATATTACTTACGAAAATAATTAGTTAGCTAATTTTTGTGCTTATTATCGTTAGCTTACGGTATAAATATGTTCCAGCTCATTAAAAACATTTTTCTATTTTAGGAAAGATTTGAGGTTTAATTTTAATTTTTGAATTTGTAAAAATTTTAAAATAATTCAAAATATTTTGAAAATTTTCCTCATTTTTCGTCCGAAATTTTTATGATTTTTTGAGTTCGTTTCCAAAATTTAGCTTAACATCGATATTTTGAAACCAGAATTATAAACTTAAGAAACTTTGGTTTGGATCTGGAAAATATTGTTTGCAAATAACATTGAGTACGTCATAAATATGTGAAAGTTTGAGTTCAATTATATTCCCCATTTTATATCTGAACTTTTTTTTAAATTATTTAAAAATAGTTCGAATCTTGTCTTTTTGTTAGGTTTGCGAAAATTGCTCTATGATTGATTTAAATTTCGGCAAATCAGGCTCGAGATCATAAGCATGTGAAACAATGAGCCTTTATTAAATGAACTTTTTAATGAATTTATTAAACCAAAATAAGAATCAACTATATGAGTGTGCAGCACATCAAATACTTTTTATTATAAATTCCATTTTGATTTGATTTTTTCAATTTATAGTCAAACAATTGCCAGTTATTATGGCAATATTATAGAATACGAAGCCTTTCAACAAAACATGGGTATTCTGAGTGAGTTTAATACTATTTTAACTTAATTTAGAAGTATAATTGTATTTATTTCGATTTGCAACCCCCGAATAAAACTTAAAAGAAAAGTGTGCTCTCAATAATCTGAAAGATATTCTGCTTCGATAATTTAATCTGATTTAAACTCAGATTTTAGCCCTATTTTTTTTTGCAAAATATGGCTATTCTGTGATCCGTCTAATTTCATAATCCATGCAAATTATTAGTTTTAGTTAGTTAGAATAGAAAATATTGTTTAAAAATGAGGTTTTCATTTTAGGTTATTACCAATTTTTATAGTCGTAATATAAGTATTAAAAATGTTGATGCTACAAAAATACCTGACAGAAAAATGTTTCTGATAGTACGTTATAAAAAAATAACAGGCGAAGACCCAAATGTCCCAAAACTTTTTTCCCATTATTTCCGACCCCTTTTCAATCTTCCACAAAACATAAAAAACTGTACAAAATTATATCAATTACGGGCCTCCCGGCACATATTCGCTAGTTTTTTATACAAAATTTTTATATAATTCGGCTTTTGAAACCGAATTGGACTATTTTTATTTTTTTTTCTGAGATTACTGAAATTGTTTAATTATCAGTTTTTGTTAAAAATTTGAAAACAATGGTCTGATTCGGATCATTTTTAATCGGATGAGTCGTTACCAAAAGCCGAATTATATAAAAATGTTGGCTAAAAAACTAGCTAATAAGTGCCAGGACGCCCCGTAATCGATATATGCCTTGTGACTCGTAACTTACGAGTCGTCAAGTCCAAAAAACATAAAATTTAGTAAAAAACCTAACTTAGATTAGACTGAGAAACTAGGCTGTCACAGGTTATTCTTGACCCTTTTGAATTTTTTATTTGAGTTGACAACAGGGTTATTTCAGGGATTGTACTTTTTCATTTTTCCATAAATATCGTAGAACTCGAATGCTGAAAAACCTGTAACACCCTATGAGAAACCAAGATATTCGAAGCTAAAATTAAAATGTTCCACCACTCGTACCTGGAGCAGGCCTAAATAGCGTTAGCTAAGGAGGTGGTCAACCCTGTAAAACCTGATTTCTGACACTTTGAAATGTATTGTATCTCGTAGCGTTACCTTAAAAATATTTTCTAGAATTAAAGTCAAATAATAAAGAAAAATCGGACTTTGTTCACGCGTGACGAAAAAATAACGCAGAGATTTATAGGCAGAATGTACCAACTTGGATACAAACCAATTATATAACATCCTACGAATATTATGACAGATGTAAAAAGGATCCGAAAAATGCTTAAAATAGGTCCATTTGATTGTCATGAATTCTAGTTCTTTGCCGCCATAAAAAGTCGTCAAACCTGATGCAAGAAAATTGCATAAAACTAAAAGGGACTTAATTTAGGGACCCTAGAGAAAAATAAATCGATTCCTAGCCCCTTCATAAAGCAATTTTAACCCACAGTGTAGCTGTCCAAGCGAAAGTATAGCGACATTCCTAACTAATACAAATTTTCTAACTGGTACAACTTTTTTTGAGTCGGTATTTGTACTAGTGAAGGAACGACGACTGAAAAGCTTTTTTCTGTTAAAAAAATAAAACTTTATTTTGTTAATATATCCTTTTATCACCTTTTGGTTAGAATGCGTAGCCACTACTTCTTTTAACGTGTGATTTTAACGTTGTGGCTACGCATTCTAACCAAAAGGTGATAAAGGGATAAAGGTGATATATTTGAACACACCATGTTTGTTGGAAAGCCACAAAGTGAGTGATTTCTGTTGACAAATAATTTTTAAAAAAGAAACGTTTTAGTTAACAGTTTCGTAGCATTAAATTAAAATAACATGGAGAAAACTACTTATTCGCTAAGCGCTTAGGAACCTCCGCGGAGGTCCGTAACTGCTAAGTATCCATCCCTCCGGATTTCAAATTTGCTGAGAGTCTAAAATTTACTCATTTGAAAATCCGGTCAAAACCAAAGGTGAAGAGAGACCCCTAAAATACGTAAGCAGAAACGGCCATTTTCCCAGACTCAACGTCGCCCCCAAAACTACAACTTTTTTGGGCCGAGCAGCGGTGTAGCGTAGCCACCCTTATGACGCCGTTACTATCCTCCCTTATTTAATATTTTATACTTCCAAAGTGCATTTTTCGCTAAACATTCAGTTTACAAATTAAAAAAGAATAAATATAAACAACTACAAGAAAACCTCAGAGACATACTTAAAAAAAAAGAAATCGAAAGAAAAAGAAATAAAAATTTAGCTCTAGACAGGTAATAATAAAATTTTATGTTTGAAATTATGAAATGGGTTGAAAATTCACTCTGGTCTTGGCGTACAAAAAAAATTTCATTTAAAAGTGTATATTTTTAATGTGTTTATTTTTTTACTTGGCCGACTTAGTATAGAACTCTCATTCCCAGAAAAACTTTTTCACATACACTACCCCTTAATTACTTCGTGATAAAATTACAATGAAGAATGAAATTTTACTTTAAAATATCCCACTGAAAAAACTTTGTACAAAAATATAACATTTTCTGTTTTACTTTAAAAAATATAAGGTTGATTTCAACGTATACACTTGCTGGTACAGGGTATTTTCCGCAGGGATTTTAAAATGAATGCGCAATGTTCTATTATAAAATTTTCAAAATAATTTTCTGGGCATCCATTTTTAATGAACCTCTGAAAAACTCAGTCTTTTATTTTAAGGACTAACAGGAACTTACTAGTGATTCTGATTTCTAGAAGTCGAAAAATTGACTCTTAGTTTAATAACGCAAAATAAGGTAAAGGGCCTTCATAAAAAAACAAATACAGTGGGTGTTGGCAAGGTGCAACAAACGAGCTTTTGCTCAAAAGTGTTGCCCATTGCCCTCACTGTTGCCCATTCAATGGGTCCCATTGACATCATTTTAGCCCAATTTTGGCATCAATTTGGGTCAAAAGTGTTGTCCATTGCCCACTGTTTTTTTCGAAAATATAAAAATAAATTTTTAATTTTTACAGTTTGCAGAGTTTGGTAAGTTTGCAATTGTGGATCAAATCACAGTCAGTGAATATTTCATTTTTGGAGAGAAAATTTCGGAATAGTTGGGATATATTTAGATTAATTTTGTCCGGCTTTAAAAATTCAGGTCTGATATACAAAAACATGGTATCAATAAAATAATATTAGGTGCTTCATGAGGTGTCTTACATGACAAGTGCAGTATCAATATTTATTAGAATCACCCTTGGATCGCCAGTGGTTTGCCACATACGACATGTCGCGACATTGCATTTGCCCCTGTTTAATAATTTAAAATTTCACTTTACTTTTGTCGTAAAGCACTCATTGGTCAATAATTTAGGAAGAACAGTGGTATGATCACAAGGGTTTGAAACTTTTCTTTATCCTGAAAATGACTTTAGAAGAAAATAATCATATTGAAATGTTTAAACTAAGGTAGGCATGGCAAAATTCGACCACATCCCATATCAACTATTTTGAAGACTTTTGCGTTTTAAATTGATGCATATTTTACCCGAAATGACGATTTTTCTTATTTTGAAACAGATGATGAGACCAAAAAAAACGAGAAAAGCATAATTTCGGACAATTTAAAAAAAAGGAATTTTCATTTTGAAGTTATGTCGTGCCTACCTTAGACTGCATGTGAATAAACTAGCTGTCTAAGTTACAGTAGTTGACTATTAACTTTCAAGAATATACCGTATATTATATATACGTCAACTTATTATATACGCCTTGTTATATACGTTAACTCAGCTTTTAAAATTGATATTTTATACCTTTCTGGCAGTAAAATTTTTCTTTCAGAAAATATGAACAATATCGATATTTTTTTTGATGAAAATTTGTTGACAAAATCTAATCGACAAAACTTATATTTTTCTTGGAAAAAGGCCAATTTAATAAGTTTAATAAGGCTTAATCATAATAAGTTATTCTTAAAATTTGTTTTTTATTTGAAAAATACTGTAAGAAACGCAAAATTTGCGAACAAGAATATCAGCATTTTTTCTAAGCAAAATTCTTCGTTATTTTCAAAATTTTTGAAATTTTTGATTTTTTTGATCTTTTACTACTTTGGCATTTTACTGCCAACCCCTTATTAGAGTATTTATATTCAGAAAATGAAAAAAGGCCTTTTTGACTTCATCAAAATTACAAAAATTAGAAAGTTGCAACGGAACATACCCCGTTATCACTTATGAACTCGCAAAGTGTCGAAGCACTTAGATAACAAGCTCAAAGGATCCTTTCAATGACTAATTCACGCTACTTGAATTAAAATTGGTATTTTACACGCTGATTCTATTATACTTTGACCGCAGAACAGCTTTTTGTACGGATTCATAAACCACAATTTAACCGCTATGTGTGTAGTATTAATTCAAGATGAGTGTTTTTGTCACAGCATGTCTATTTCTTCAGTGATTTTATTTGGATTTACTGATTTAAACTGAACCCCTAAGTGGTTTTCAATTTTTAATGCGCGAATAAGTTCTACGGGTTAAATAAATGTCGACATTGTCGCATCGATTTTCATAAGGAGTTTACTGAGAGTATATCCTATTACGAGGAAGGTAGATCAAAAATGCCTAGGTAAAAATACAAACCAATTACAAGGTAAAAATTACAAGGTAAAAATACAAACCAAATACAAACGAGAGTGAGACGGGTCAACCAACCAATCAAATCCCTGAATTGAACACAAATGGTTTGTATTTTTACCTAGGCAATTTTGATCTACCTTCCTCGTAATAGGATATAACTGTGTCACAATAAATGTCATGATAAATGATAATTAAAAACACAAAAAGTAATAAATATAAAAAAATAACAATAAACTTTTAACTTTTCAATAGCTGAACTCAAGAAATTATTTTAACGTTTCGATATAAAAAAGCTTTTAAAGATGTCTAAATACTCCACTTTGTTACTTTGTGCATTAAATAAAAAACGTCATTTAAAAAATAATGGCGCAAATATTTTTCAAATAATAATATGAAGTCATTTAGAAACAGTATTAATCAGTTTTGTTCGGGCTTCACCCCGGTAATGTAAAACTAAAAACTTTTGGTTTAATAACCATATTTCAAGCCTTAGTTTTTACTTTGATTCCTTAATTTTATATGATTTTTGAAAAATAATGGACAAAATATTAAAAAATGACTTAGGAAAGCTTGTGTTTTGTAACTCCGAGGGTTAAATAAGGTATTTTCACAACACAGGTATGATAATTTGGTATTTAAAATGTCTTAATTCATATTAGTCATTTGTGATCAAAATTAACTGGGTAAGTTATTTTTATGCATATTTATGTTATTTACCCTGATAGACATTAGTACGGGAAAATTCAACCTAAAAACCGTCAAAATGTTTAATTAGCCACAATTTACGGTGAAGACTAAAACTGTGGTGGTGTTTAAGGTGAAAAAAAGGTGACCGTTAGTCTGGACCCGAAAAATCAGTTTCCATACTTTTCCACATTTTTTTCCTGAAATTTGCGGTTGAAATAATCTGGGAAATTTCAGTGAATAATCGCCGGCTACCCCCTTTAATCACCGTCACGGAAATTAAGATTATTTACTTCCGAAAACTTTCGATCTTAAACTTTCTCGGATGGTTCCAGCAGATACGAATTAGCCTGCGGAACCATCTTAACTACCTGAAAATGTTGCTCATTTTTGCAACTTTTTACAAAGGGCTCTTTCAGCCAGCTCAAGTGCCCCAAACACCTTTCAAGTCGCCTTTAACCTATTTAAATATTTATTTTATCAACTTGTTTTGGTGGTTAAATTCATATTTGTGGCGTGATTTTTCCGCATTGGTTAATAATTAATTGTAAAAATATAATTTATTTATTTAGCTCGAAGTTTTGGCGTCGTTATATGCTTCATTAGGAGGATGAAGGTTCTCTTGTTTGTACAAATTATCAATGGTCTTGTCAATTCGTGCCCTTCAGAATGTCGGTGTGAATCCCGGGATCGGGTATATTGTAATAATCGCGGGTTTAAGGAAATCCCGGCAGGAATTCCGCTGAGGACAAAAGTTTTGCACCTTCAGGATAATTCATTAGTTTCGTCTAATAGACTTGATGAGGAATTGGAAAAATTGGTGTATTTAGAAAGAGTGATGCTTTATAGTAACAGATTGGAACGGGTACCGAAATTTAGATCAACCTCGTTACGAGAGCTTAGATTAAACTCTAACAGGTAATAACTAGAAATTTCGTAAGATTCTGGAAACTTATATTTTGAAAACTAAGCTTCTCAAATTCAGATTCTAAAAACTCAGATTCTAAAAACTTAGATTTTAAGGGGGTAGTGTCTATTCTAAAAAATCAGTTTTCAAAAACTCAGATTCTAGAAAGTTAGATTCTAGAAAGTTAGATTCTAGAAAGTCAAATTCTAGAAAATCAGGTTCTAAAAACTCAGTTTCTAGAAGGCTTTATTGAAGCAAATCATATTCTAGAATGTAAGATTTTAGAAACAGCTGATCTTTGAAGTTTTTTGAAATCACTTTCACATTTTTTTCATTTAATTTTCCAAATTTTAATTTATTTGTCTTATTTCTTATAAATTTTTTTGAGTCAAAAAAGTTAAATCTGTTTTATCACGGACTCGTTGCTCGCACTATTGTGTCAAAAAAATTAAATTAATGTTCAAATTTAGAAAAATATATCCGCTGTTACACTTATGTAAATCTAGGCAGCTCAATCGGCAATTTTATACATTTTTAATAAGCGAACTTGTATGTTGGGTTTCAACTTGGCGGTTTTAAATGTGAAAAGACTGTTTCTTGGTTGATCGAGCGTTCAAATTTTTATCTGACTTATCTTGGTATTTAAATTTTTCCAGCTGAGAAATCGCGGAGTAAATCAGCGTAAACATAGATTAAATTTGTGAAAAATTCGCATGTGCCTGTCATAAATTTTTCGCCTATCAAATTGCCGATCTCAAAAATTTATTCAGAATCAGCAAAATCGATCAGGACATTTTCCAAGATATATCAAGCTTATCCGAGCTGATCTTGGACGATAATAAGTTAACAACCATAGGAATCGAGGAAGGTGCTTTTTCTGGAATTTATCAATTGACCAGAATATCCTTAATGAATAATGACCTCACCGAATTCCCGATGCATTTGCCAGAATCTTTGATAAACCTTTACTTGTCGCAAAATCAAATTTCTTTTGTATCAAAAAAATCCTTACAGCCTATGTTGAATCTCGAGCTTTTGTACATGGACAGAAACAAGCTCTCAGATGGCTCATTTGAGGTGAACGCCCTTACCCAGCTGAAAAACTTGAAGCA
Source organism: Oikopleura vanhoeffeni (assembly GCA_004367855.1). NCBI lineage: Eukaryota > Metazoa > Chordata > Appendicularia > Copelata > Oikopleuridae > Oikopleura > Oikopleura vanhoeffeni. The sequence continues at coordinate 186,695 of SCLH01000774.1, read as the reverse complement.
TTTTGAACTTGGAAGTAACTTTCTCACCGGTATCCCTACTGGAATCAGTCCAAATCTAGAAAAACTCCACTTGACAGCCAATCAGCTGGTTTATATCAGAACGGATCAGCTTGAAAATTTTAAAACGCTTGATTCTCTTGACTTTGCGTATAATCGAATCAAAAGTATTGAAGAAGATGCGCTCAAACATTTGGAAGGGTTAATGAGGCTGGAATTGAATAATAACGACTGGAAATGCGACTGCTACCTCAAGAGTCTCAAGGCATTTTTGTCACGAAATCGAAATTTATCACATGGTATGGATCAAATTACATGTGGGGATCAAATAAATTTTGGTCGAAAGCTCAACCAAGTAGCCAACGAGGCCCTAAGTTGCAAAGTACCGAATTTCTCAGCATTTCAAGATGAGTCTAACATCCTTGTGAAAATGGATTCAACTTTGATTTCGGATACGCCGCCTTTTGCGCAGTATGTCGTTCAATACGGATCAATAGGTAATAATTTTTCACAGGATTTTTTTGTCTATTTCAAATAAATTAAAATTAATCGGGAGGAAAATAGAATTCTTGATTTCGAAGAATAATTTTAATAACAAGCGCTAGAGAGCAGTTTATATGAGAAAAAATTGTTTCAAAAAATTTAAGCTAAAATAATAATTGGGGAAGCCGTTTTGAGCGGTGAACTTTCTCTCATTTTTGTATTAAATAACTTAAACCTACGCACCAATCAAAACGGCTTCCCTCAAAAAAAATCTAAATAATAACCAATTAATAAAATATAAATTTTCACTCAAACATACCTACCGTAGATTTTATCGAATTACAAAAAGCTGATCTTTATATTTGACAATCTCGTGGTAAATATTCTAAATTTTTCCGTTTTTTTGGATAGACAAAAGTTAGAATAGTTTAAGGTAGGAACGGCTAAACTTTTTGTTGCTAAAATGTTTTATTATTATGTGTTAAATGTAGCCCTTGAAAAAATATGACGTTCAGTACAAATTTTTTTTGAAATTGTCAGGTACTGCTCAAAAATGAAAAACCGTTATTGAAATTGCCTATGTTTAAGCTTGAAATTTTCGTTAAAAATATTTTTTGAAAATTTTTAAAATTAAAAGCTTAAGGGGTACTGGTCGCTGGAATTGGTTTTTCTCGAAAAACTTGGTCAACCAGGGCTTCGAGGATATTATTAAGATTAGCCAGTTTGTAGATCTAGCCTTAAGCTTGCGTGAGAAATGTGTCAAAACTTTTTTGTATGCACCACTCCCTGACACATTAGCGACACAAGAGGACCTCCAATGGTTATTCCTCCTAGGTTTTATTTTGAAATTAACCTATTTTAACATAACCTGTATAATTAGTATTTAAAACTTCTCTTAAGAGCGTTTTTGTCGATAAGTGCTATATTTTTCTTAAAATATGCGATAAACCACCGTTTTTTGGACTTTGTTCATCATAAAATCTATTTCCTCCTAGGTTAAATTTCAAAATTCACTCAAATTTTTACAGAAGGTAGCTCGAAACAAATAAAAATCAGCAAACGTAATTTTTTTAGTTCATTTTGAAAAAAATACTTGAAAAAAAATCGAAAAAACGCGAAAATTTCGAAAATTTTTTTTTGATGATGGATGATTTGGTCTGTAGCACACTTTATTATCACCCCGGGTCATTTTGGAGCATTTATTATGCCCCTGAGGCCTTATAAAGCCAGCGACCAGTACCCCCTTAACATAAGCAAACATAAGCAATTTCGAAAACGATTTCCCATTTGTAGCAGTTGCTGACAATTTTTTTGTACTGAACATAATATTTTTTCAAGGGCTACAATTTAAACATAATAAAAAAATTAAGGAAAAAGTTTTTTGGCGTTCCTATCTTAGAATAGTTTCTCGGGATTTTTTGATTATTATAAGAACTCCCAAAGATGTCCAGACGCTGAAAGTCAAAAGACTAAAAGGTTGATTTGCTTTTTTTGCCAAGTTGATTCTTAATTGAATAGAATTTTGAACTCTAAATAAATCTAATTTGCCTAATTTAGGATGAAATTGAACTAAAATTGCGCAATGAATAGAAAAAATATTTAATTTTTGACTCAAAATTAACTTATCTTGCTTAATTAGATTAAAACATAAAAATTTAATTTCAGATGCAAATGTTACAAACACATCTCAAATGCGTCCGATGGAGCAGCGAGCTATTCCCCTTGAAAACTCCGGCAGCTACAAATTTTGCATTTTTCATGATCGTCAAGCTGGTTTACCAGACAAACGATGTAAAACAGTTGAATTTAAAGGCCAAGAAACCATTTCTACTGAAATTCCAGAGTTGGAAACAGAGATTATCATTTTTAAAAATAATGAGTTGAACTTTCAAATGATCGTGGCTATCGTATCAATAGCTTTAGGGTTCATTATACTCTCTTTGCTAATTGCGGGTATAATTTGGCGTAGGCGAAAATTTCAAAATTTGAAAAATTTGACAATAAATACTCTTGAAAATAATGGAGAATCTTACTGTTCAAAACTCACGAATGTTTCGCCCACACAAATGCAGCATGATTTAACAATGGATGCCAGTAAAGAATTTGCTGTTACTTTAATGCTTAGAGCTCCACCGGTTTATGATCATACAACCCTGAGACCGGTTTCGAACCAGTTTTCTAGCGACCAGTATCATAGTGAAAGTACTGATCAGAGCTCGCTACCGTATGATAGTAGTTATCATGGATCCAATAATCGAAACGATTCATCACTGTATATTTAACCGCTACACTGCCTGGAATGTTTACGAAATTTTTATGTATAAATTGGATTTTTAAGTGTTGAGGGCCAAAAGTATTTATTTGTGTATATAAAAAAGATAGATTAGGTGCGCCGGAAAATCTGGAATTTGAAAATTCTGTCACCTTTGTTTTCTGCGAATCACTTTTCAAAAAGTTATTAAATCAGTACCACTAATCCGATTTAAAAGTTAAGGCTGGAGAAGCTAGTTCAAACAATTATCTTTAAGAATAAGATATATTATAAACTTTTCGCTTTTATTGCATCGTCAGTATTTTTGAACTAATTTGTTCAGAAGGTACCTTTAACTTGTTTTGTTCAAAATATATTGCTTTTAAAGTGCACCAAACTACTTCGCCCCCGGAAGAGACATTTTTGATATTTCTGTCTATATTTCAAAATCCAGACATTTTCAAATTATACATTTTGATCACATATTAATCATTGAATAATTATCTCATCACTGTTTAATAACTCAAATAGTTATATAATTTTACAAGATTAAATCTAAATAATGCTCATTTTTTTTAAATGTTGACGTCGCTTGCTGAAATTCCAAATTTATATATATAATTTTCTTAACAAATTTTACTATCAACTTTTGTATATAATTCTTTAAATAAATGAATTCATTAAATCTTTATATTTAAATCAAATTAGTTTTAGAAAAAGTTATTTTCTTAACAACGAAAACTCAGAAACCGCAAAAGCCGCAAAATTATTTTTAAATTTTAGAGCAGGGATCACGACAAATTTTAATGTTTTACATGAATTATTTTAAAACAAAACTGGTGTCTATTTGTTGAGCTTGTTATCTTCTAATACTGTGAAAGTTATACAACGAACGTTTTTATTTGCAGAAAATTTTAGCTTACAAGATACCGGATAATCCCTAAAAATAAGGATGGACTACAAATAATGACGTTCAGTGTATAAGGGGCTATCGAAGAGGAATTAAGTTTCTATCTTTCCAATTCTGAGTTGTTTCAAGTACATTGATATCGACGATAAAATGGATTAAGAGCTTATAAATAAACGGACTTGTAATTAGAAATCATTTACTATGGATAGTTTACAAATATTATTTTCACAAAATAACTGTAGTCAGTTATCCTTGTATTTTAAAAAAACAGAAAATGTTTGAAATTGTTTTTATATCGTCAATTACGAGTATAAAAACAATTTTAACCATCTTTAAATAAAGGTAAGGCGATTTTGTTTTCGGCGTCAGAGCTTTCGCATGAAAATTAGGCATAAAATGTTTATTTTGTTTTACAAACTAGTACTTGTTCATCAATTTTATTCAAACATGTTTAAAACATAACAATTTGTGAAAAACTGAAAAACAATTTATTTACCACTAAAAATACAGTATATGGATCAATATACAGTATTTTATATACTACAAGTAGGTTCGAAAGAAATCATTTAAATTTTCGAATTATGTTTTTGTCACATTGCATGCCTTTTTTGGATAATTTATTAAACATGATCTTATGTATTTTGATAAACCCTAAATTCTCAAAAAAAAAATTGCGGAAAAAACCTACCACCGTAATAAAATCATTCTATTATCGTTAAATTATAGGCTATATCCTATATTGAACGGAACTCCTATATTGAACGGAAGACAACTAAGAGCTTTAATCAAAATTATGTGAGATCAGTGCTACGAACGAGTGTTTGGCCGTTGTGATTCTATTGATCAAAAAATGAAATTTGAAAATTAAGGGCTACGTTAGATTTTGAAAAAGTCTAGCCCTGTATGGCTATTTTCATCGAGTAATTCAGTTTTCTGCGGCAAGGGCCACAAAACGACCAGTATCCCCACCTTAAGTCTTTCACATTTGTTGGACTTATTTGAGGCGTTTGGAAATACGCAGGGCCGACTTTCGAGTAAAAATAATCTTCCGGCGGTAGCTGATCTTCAGTTTCCAATTTTTCCCAAATTTGTTTGGTGGTTTTACCTTTGTATGCAAAGTGTTCAAAGTCCGGGAAATGAAATCAAGATTCACATTGCGGATTGCGCCTTGAATCGGGTCCAAATTTATCCTGTTAAACATAAAGGCGTTGTTTTGGATCCCTTCAGGGTTATCTGGAAACTCATCATTCTCTAGCCCCTCAAAATAATGAGCATTTGCCGCCATTTAAAAAAAAATAATTTTGTCAATTCAGGATTTTTTTCTTTTGGTATGTTAATCGATGTCTGGCGCACGAGTTATAAAGAATTAGGTTGTGAGATGGATCTAAAAAAACTTTTTCCGTGTCCGACTATTAAATCACAAGTGTTAGTCTAGTTAGAGTGTCAGCTGTCGAAGCCAAAAAATAGGCGAATTTTTTATCTTTATCATTTATTTTTTCAAAATTAACTAAGGGACCACAATACTGAAATTCATGAATCGCTCAATTTTGACCGGAAAGTTTTTTGACGTTTTTAAATCAAGCTCGGTTCATTGACCTGAAGCAAAAGAACATTTTTACTCACCACTTAACAGTTTTTGGCTAGTGTGGTGGATTGTGTTCTCGCTAGTATAGTGCGTGTGAGTCATCACTACACAGTCTAACCTCGCTGTCCGTCCAATCACTGGCGAGGGCATAACCCACGTAACCTAAAGCAAGCAGAAGTGAACAAACCTTTTCTCTATTAATTGGGAGTCACCTTTGAGGTTTTATCTCGAGATCCATACATGGTAGAAACTTAATTTTTCTTGCATTCGAAATTTTATCATCAGTTTGCTTTCAAATCAATTAAAAA
>SCLH01000774.1:159405-170764 GCA_004367855.1 Oikopleura vanhoeffeni | reverse complement strand
CACTCCCTTAAATGAGCAAAGTCTTCCAAACCCGTTGCTTCAAATTTAATTTCTAGGCAAATTTTCGAGTTTTTGAAAAATATTTTCAAAAAAAAAATTAATAACTAAACTGATAATACACTTTTTGTTTTATTTTACTCGAAAAACAAAATAAATTTAACGTGATAATTGACCAGTATTATGTTAATAATTCCAATAAAATGTTTATACTCGCTTTTTCCCACCATATTTTTAATCAACCAGTAAAAATAAAAATATCTTAGTTAACGAAATATTTTTAAAATTACAAAATACACATACGCCTAGCGGCCTCAACTTGGCCAAAAGCTTACAAGTAAGGGAACATAATGTGGGGTAATATAATTGGAAGAATTTTTGCTGATTTATTAACTTTTGATGTCGAAAAACAAATGCATGAAAAGGTCATGTGCAAATCCACCAGGACACCCTTCTGAAAGCAGTAAAAGTACCATTAGTAGGTGTACTTGAAACGAAAAGCGCTAATATTTATCTAGAATTACTTCCGACAGTTTTTTTTTTTTTTAGTCGGGTAAGACCGCAGGTTAAAGATGGGCCAACCCCGCCCGTCGACTATGTGGAGTCAGATTAGGTAAATGCAATCATCTATAGTTTTTACATATAAGGACTTACCGAATTAAGTTCTTCATGTAAAAAATCAGAAAAAATATCTCGCATGATTTAAAAAAAATATTTTGAGGTCAATTCAAAAATTGGTTTTTTTCGAACGTTTCGACAGTTTATTGTATATCATTATCAAGAATGAAGAACTCAAAAAAGTTTTTTTAACGCAGAAAACTAATTTTCTGGTTCGAAAAGCAATTCGCCAAATCCGGCCTCAGTTCGTTCGAAATTAACGTTCCTGAACACGATCTGTTATTGGTGAAAGATGTTCTCTTTTCTTAGACATTTTAGACAAACCCTCAGCCAACAGACTGTCTAACTGAATTTTTAAAACGGGGGGTCTCACCAAAAAAGTTATAAAATAAGTTCTTTCTGGAAGAAATTTATAGATGTCACCACTCTACCACCCTGTGGTGAAACAAGGAAAGGCTATGAACAATCCAAAAAAAATATTTCTAAAAATAAATCCCCGGTCCTTGCTTTGAACAAAAATATCCGAAGTTCCGAAATCGAATTGGCGACCATCAAAACAGGAAAGAAAAACCTAATGAAAGATCTCGAATCCCATTTTCGAACACCATACTTGGAGCATCACTTACACAAGTTTCGCTGTTCACGAGTTGCTTCAATAGTTATAAAATGTTGAAGCAATTTACACTAATTAAAATTACGTATAGTCTTTTCAACTATACGCCTTGATAGGCGTAATTCACCCACGCCTAAAACCGATAACCATACTATGCATAAAAGTAAGCATTAGATATCGATAATATATGTGATTGTGGTGGACTGGGTATATCCTATTCCAGAGTACAGTTAGATCAAAAAATATGCCTAGTAAAAAATACAAACCAATTACAAGGTAAAAAATACAAACAAATACAAACGAGAGTGAAGACGGCGCCAACCAACAACCAATCAAATCCCTGAATTGGAAACACAATGGTTTGTATTTTTTACCTAGGCAATTTTGATCTACAGTACTCGGAAATGGATATAGGTGAGACACAACACTTTTACACACCCGGGTCAAACAACACCGTACTGATAAAAATTCACACATGGTTTAAAAATATTCTCACCTGTTCTCAATATCAACAGACCTTTTGATAACTTATATGAATTCGACCAAGACAATGTACTGATGAGGGAAAAATAGAGTTTTTGAAAGATCACTTCACTATAGCTGAAAAAAACCTTCTTAACAAACACACCAGAAAAGTTTGTGAAGAATGCGTATCTGCATAAAAGGCCCTCTATGAACGTCAAAAGAACACACAATTTTAAATTTTATTTGTCCATGCTTTCTGTGCAAATAGAAGACACTTTTATAACTTAACAAATCCGGCTATTAATTTCGCAAGAACTGGGCCGATTGCGAAAATTGCGTTTCGACCAAAAAATTAGTTTCTTGGTTAAAAAACTTTTTTGATTTCTTCATTCTTGAAATGACTAAGGAGTCATTGACTATACATAAATGTCGAAGTTCGAAAAAAAACCATTTTTGACATTGACCTCAAAATATTTTTTTTAATCATTGCGAGATATTTTCTGAATTTACACTGAAGACTTATCGTAGGGTCCCTTAATGTAAAAACTATAGAATGATTGGCATTTATAATTCTTTCTCCACATAGTCGAGGGGGTGGCCATCTTTTAACTGCGGTCTTACCGACTTAAAAAAACAAAAAAACTGTCGGAAATTAATTCTAGGATAAATATTAGCCTTTTCGTTTCAAGTACACTACTACTGGTACTTTACTGCTTTCAAGAGCAAGGGTTGTACCTGGTGGGATTGCACATGATGTTTCATGCATTTGTTTTCCACATAAAAAGTTAAAATTCAGCAAAAATCTTCAATTATAATTACAGCCCACATTATGTTCCCTTACATCGTGTAAGATTTTTGGCCAAGCTTGAGGCGCGCCTAGGCGTTATGGTTTTGTATTTCTTTCATTTTAATATTTCGTACTCAAGATATTTTATTTTTTACTGTGATAAAAATATTGTGGGAAAAAGCCGAGTATAACATTTAATTGAATTATTAACATAATACTGGTCAATTATCACGTTAATTTATTTTGTTTTTCGAGTAAAAAACTGAGTAAAAAAACTCGAAATTGCCAACTGGGGTTTGAAAGACGTTGACATTTAAGAAGTACCCCAACGAACGTTATACATTCGGCTCCATGTATTTCGGCTCTCAGACATGATAGAAAGCTAAATATTTACTTCATTCTCAATTTTGTTAATACGGGTTTCAGGGTCCAAAAAAAAAGGTCGGATGTAAATAAATTTCGAAAAATTTCCTATTTTTTTTAAGCATAATTTTCCTGTTACTGCTGTAACTGTTTAAAGTTTTTACCCCGTTGGACGCAATTTTTGTTGCATTAGTTCACTCTTGAGAATCAAAATAATTTTTTTTTATTCGCCAAACTGAAAAGTTTTTGCAATTTTCTAAATCGTCTGTTTTCTGACTCCGTGCTGGTTTCTAAGAAATAACTTTAATATGTTAAATTTTGCTTGATAATGATAAGCGGAAAACTTTTCGCAAACAATTAAAAATGAATAACTACTAGTACAAGAGTCAAAAAAAGGTTTAATATTTCCAGCTAACCGACCTCGAAGAAAACTGTAAAGTTGAAACTGGAGGAAATATACACAAGGCCGAGAAGGCAGTTGTTTTCATAGAGAAATGTCTTGAGCACGTTGTGCAACCAAAATTCTGCCAACTACCAAATGCGGACCTACCGAATTAAGTCTTCAGTGTAAAAATTCAGAAAAATATCTCGCCAATGATCAAAAAAAATGTTCAAAATAAACTACATGTATAAAATTATCGAGTCATATTTTGAGTCATACGTTTTCATCGTTCAAATAATATTATTTGAACGATAAAAACGTATGACTCATACGGTATAAGGTATTAAGCCTGAAGTGAAGTGTGATTCGTTAGCCAATCAGCGCGAAGACACTCAAGAGGAGTGAAGACTCAACAAAATTAATTTTGTATAAGCTCCTATTCAATATTATACGTTCCGGAGCAGATTCGACTATACCGTAATGAAAGAAAAGTCTTATTTTTGTCTGTAGATAAGCCTCAAATATGTTTTGGAGAGATTTGAGATTTTTTTGCACAAATAAGTACTGTTATTTCCCCAAAAAAACGCACCAATAATTTTTGGCAAAAAATTTCATCGTTCACTTGGTCGACGATAATCCCATTATGTATAAGGGTCGAAAAAAACGTTTAAAGTCGATCTGGCGCTGCACAGTCGAACGGGCGGCTGAGAGTTAAAATTCAATCATTTGATATGCTCACTGGCCTGTTGACACGAAATTTTGAACCAGCCCAATATATTATAGTATATCTTACGCATAAATTCGAACTTGTTCAAAATGGTAAGATAGAAATCGGCTATTTAGTAAACGCTATATTTCAGAAAATTGAAGTTTTTGGACATTTCTGGAAGTCTAGAATTTTTTCTAAGATTGAGCGCCGGGTTCAATAAAAATCATAAAATCTCTAAATAAGTGCATTCAAAATATTTTCAGGCATTCTTTTTTCGACCATAAACTTAATCTATAAAATTTTTTAATTTTGCAACTTTCAGTACTGTACTGATTTTAACAAACATTGATTATTTTTTTCAAATATTTTTTAAGAAACATATTTACGTAAATAGTATTCTGAGCGATTCCCGCTAACCTCGTTCCCCAAAATTGATACAACTCAACAAAAGTCAATGATTTTAGTAAATATAGCGATTTACTAAATAGCCGATTTACTATTTTACCGTTCAAAATGTGGGCACCATTTATTTCAAACAATTTCATCTTAACCTGCACGCACCAATAATTTCTTACCCCGGTACGCACCACTCGTACATAATTGTACGAGCACTGTTCAAAAAATCATAAAAGCAGTACCACTCATCCGATTAAAAAGTTAAGGCTGAGGCACATAGTTCAAACAATTATCTTCAACCTTATTTTTATTTAATAACAATATATCAATTTTAAAGTAGTCAAACACCACACTATTGCGCCCCTGGGAGAGACATTTTCGTCTATATTTCAAAACCCAGACATTTTCAAATTATACATTTTAATCACATATTAAGTATTGAATAACTTTCTTGAAAAACATATTAAAAAAATTTTACGATCAGTATTATTCGAGACTTATTATATTTTGTAAATTTTTATTTTCGAAAATTTTTTTATTTTTTCTTTAGTCCTTCATTTTTTAATGTCATAATAATCAAAAAATACAGATTATATAGGGATGATTTGAAAATAATAGAGAGCAATCGGAAAGAATGATTTCCATATCCCGCAGTGCCCGAATATCAGGGCCCGGTGTTCATACAAAACAAGATAAAAATCAAAAAAATATCAAAAAAATAAATAATTAGAGTTAAAGCTGTGATTGATTAACTTCAAGAGAAATATATTTATACTAGGTTAATATTTATCGGTTAGTGGGGTTGATATATTATCATACCCGAGTTAAAATATATGATTTTTTTTTTAATTTACAAGTTAATTTTTATGTTTTTTTTCGAAATTCAATAAACTCACCGTTAAAGCGTTCGCGTCGGCAAAATAAAAGTCGGATTTTATTTTTAAAAAGATAGTTCGAATGACCGTATTTTGTATCAGTAATTGGATTCGTAAATCATAATAACTACTCGATAAATTTTTATCGAAAGTTTTGTGAAACAAAAGTGCTCGAAAAAAAACCGTTTCTCATTTTTCAAGCGCTATAACTTCATAGAAAATTATCTCAAAGCATTTTAATCTAGTTATTCGGAATTCTCGTACAATTTTTAGTTTCCCCTGATTTTAACGATTCAAAATATTTGCACACTAAAATGTGAGAGGGGTTTGTTTGAGTAGTTTCCTGACTCAAAGAGGAGCACTCAAAATATATTTTTGAGTTTTGAAAAAAAATTTGCAAAAAAATTATAACTAAACTGATTTAATAATTACACTTTGTTTTATTTACTCCGAAAAAAACAAAATCAAATTTAACGTGATAATTGACCAGTATTATGTTAACTAATTCCAATAAAATGTTATACTCGCTTTTTCCCACCATATTTTTAATCAACCAGTAAAAATAAAAATATCTTAGTTAACGAAATATTTTTAAAATTACAAAATACACATACGCCTAGCGGCCTCAACTTGGCCAAAAGCTTACAAGTAAGGGAACATAATGTGGGGTAATATAATTGGAAGAATTTTTGCTGATTTATTAACTTTTGATGTCGAAAAACAAATGCATGAAAAGGTCATGTGCAAATCCACCAGGACACCCTTCTGAAAGCAGTAAAAGTACCATTAGTAGGTGTACTTGAAACGAAAAGCGCTAATATTTATCTAGAATTACTTCCGACAGTTTTTTTTTTTTTTAGTCGGGTAAGACCGCAGGTTAAAGATGGGCCAACCCCGCCCGTCGACTATGTGGAGTCAGATTAGGTAAATGCAATCATCTATAGTTTTTACATATAAGGACTTACCGAATTAAGTTCTTCATGTAAAAAATCAGAAAAAATATCTCGCATGATTTAAAAAAAATATTTTGAGGTCAATTCAAAAATTGGTTTTTTTCGAACGTTTCGACAGTTTATTGTATATCATTATCAAGAATGAAGAACTCAAAAAAGTTTTTTTAACGCAGAAAACTAATTTTCTGGTTCGAAAAGCAATTCGCCAAATCCGGCCTCAGTTCGTTCGAAATTAACGTTCCTGAACACGATCTGTTATTGGTGAAAGATGTTCTCTTTTCTTAGACATTTTAGACAAACCCTCAGCCAACAGACTGTCTAACTGAATTTTTAAAACGGGGGGTCTCACCAAAAAAGTTATAAAATAAGTTCTTTCTGGAAGAAATTTATAGATGTCACCACTCTACCACCCTGTGGTGAAACAAGGAAAGGCTATGAACAATCCAAAAAAAATATTTCTAAAAATAAATCCCCGGTCCTTGCTTTGAACAAAAATATCCGAAGTTCCGAAATCGAATTGGCGACCATCAAAACAGGAAAGAAAAACCTAATGAAAGATCTCGAATCCCATTTTCGAACACCATACTTGGAGCATCACTTACACAAGTTTCGCTGTTCACGAGTTGCTTCAATAGTTATAAAATGTTGAAGCAATTTACACTAATTAAAATTACGTATAGTCTTTTCAACTATACGCCTTGATAGGCGTAATTCACCCACGCCTAAAACCGATAACCATACTATGCATAAAAGTAAGCATTAGATATCGATAATATATGTGATTGTGGTGGACTGGGTATATCCTATTCCAGAGTACAGTTAGATCAAAAAATATGCCTAGTAAAAAATACAAACCAATTACAAGGTAAAAAATACAAACAAATACAAACGAGAGTGAAGACGGCGCCAACCAACAACCAATCAAATCCCTGAATTGGAAACACAATGGTTTGTATTTTTTACCTAGGCAATTTTGATCTACAGTACTCGGAAATGGATATAGGTGAGACACAACACTTTTACACACCCGGGTCAAACAACACCGTACTGATAAAAATTCACACATGGTTTAAAAATATTCTCACCTGTTCTCAATATCAACAGACCTTTTGATAACTTATATGAATTCGACCAAGACAATGTACTGATGAGGGAAAAATAGAGTTTTTGAAAGATCACTTCACTATAGCTGAAAAAAACCTTCTTAACAAACACACCAGAAAAGTTTGTGAAGAATGCGTATCTGCATAAAAGGCCCTCTATGAACGTCAAAAGAACACACAATTTTAAATTTTATTTGTCCATGCTTTCTGTGCAAATAGAAGACACTTTTATAACTTAACAAATCCGGCTATTAATTTCGCAAGAACTGGGCCGATTGCGAAAATTGCGTTTCGACCAAAAAATTAGTTTCTTGGTTAAAAAACTTTTTTGATTTCTTCATTCTTGAAATGACTAAGGAGTCATTGACTATACATAAATGTCGAAGTTCGAAAAAAAACCATTTTTGACATTGACCTCAAAATATTTTTTTTAATCATTGCGAGATATTTTCTGAATTTACACTGAAGACTTATCGTAGGGTCCCTTAATGTAAAAACTATAGAATGATTGGCATTTATAATTCTTTCTCCACATAGTCGAGGGGGTGGCCATCTTTTAACTGCGGTCTTACCGACTTAAAAAAACAAAAAAACTGTCGGAAATTAATTCTAGGATAAATATTAGCCTTTTCGTTTCAAGTACACTACTACTGGTACTTTACTGCTTTCAAGAGCAAGGGTTGTACCTGGTGGGATTGCACATGATGTTTCATGCATTTGTTTTCCACATAAAAAGTTAAAATTCAGCAAAAATCTTCAATTATAATTACAGCCCACATTATGTTCCCTTACATCGTGTAAGATTTTTGGCCAAGCTTGAGGCGCGCCTAGGCGTTATGGTTTTGTATTTCTTTCATTTTAATATTTCGTACTCAAGATATTTTATTTTTTACTGTGATAAAAATATTGTGGGAAAAAGCCGAGTATAACATTTAATTGAATTATTAACATAATACTGGTCAATTATCACGTTAATTTATTTTGTTTTTCGAGTAAAAAACTGAGTAAAAAAACTCGAAATTGCCAACTGGGGTTTGAAAGACGTTGACATTTAAGAAGTACCCCAACGAACGTTATACATTCGGCTCCATGTATTTCGGCTCTCAGACATGATAGAAAGCTAAATATTTACTTCATTCTCAATTTTGTTAATACGGGTTTCAGGGTCCAAAAAAAAAGGTCGGATGTAAATAAATTTCGAAAAATTTCCTATTTTTTTTAAGCATAATTTTCCTGTTACTGCTGTAACTGTTTAAAGTTTTTACCCCGTTGGACGCAATTTTTGTTGCATTAGTTCACTCTTGAGAATCAAAATAATTTTTTTTTATTCGCCAAACTGAAAAGTTTTTGCAATTTTCTAAATCGTCTGTTTTCTGACTCCGTGCTGGTTTCTAAGAAATAACTTTAATATGTTAAATTTTGCTTGATAATGATAAGCGGAAAACTTTTCGCAAACAATTAAAAATGAATAACTACTAGTACAAGAGTCAAAAAAAGGTTTAATATTTCCAGCTAACCGACCTCGAAGAAAACTGTAAAGTTGAAACTGGAGGAAATATACACAAGGCCGGAAGGCCAGTTGTTTTATAGAGAAATGGTCGTGAGCACGTTGTGCAACCAAAATTCTGCCAACACAAATGCGGACCTACCGAATTAAGTCTTCAGTGTAAAAATCAGAAAATAATCTCGCCATGATCAAAAAAAAAATGTTCAAAATAAACTCATGTATAAAATTATCGAGTCATACTTTGAGTCAGGACGTTTTTCATCGTTCAAATAATATTATTTTGAACGATAAAAACGATGACTCATACGATAAGTATTAACCCTGAAGTGAAGTGTGATTTCGTTAGCAATCAGCGCGAGACACTCTAAGAGGAGTGGAAAGGATCAAACAAAATTAATTTTTTTTTTTTTGTATTAAGCTCTATTCATATTATACGTTCGGAGCCAGATTTCGACTATACCGTTAAGTAAAGAAAAGCTTATTTTTGTCTGTAGATAAGCCTCAATATGTTTTGGAGAATTTGAGATTTTTGCCACAATAAGTACTGGTATTTCCCCAAAAAAACGCACCAATAAGTTTTGGCAAAAAATTCTCGTTCACTTGGTCGACGATAATCCCCATTATGTATAAGGCGTCGAAAAAAACGTTTAAATCGATCTGGCGCTGCACAGTCGAACGGGGCGGCTGAGGTTTAAAATTCAATCATTTGATATGCTACTGGCCTGTGACACGAAAATTTTGGAACCAGCCAATATATTATAGTATATCTTACGCATAAATTCGAACTTGTTCAAAATGGTAAGATAGAAATCGGCTATTTAGTAAACGCTATATTTCAGAAAATTGAAGTTTTTGGACATTTCTGGAAGTCTAGAATTTTTTCTAAGATTGAGCGCCGGGTTCAATAAAAATCATAAAATCTCTAAATAAGTGCATTCAAAATATTTTCAGGCATTCTTTTTTCGACCATAAACTTAATCTATAAAATTTTTTAATTTTGCAACTTTCAGTACTGTACTGATTTTAACAAACATTGATTATTTTTTTCAAATATTTTTTAAGAAACATATTTACGTAAATAGTATTCTGAGCGATTCCCGCTAACCTCGTTCCCCAAAATTGATACAACTCAACAAAAGTCAATGATTTTAGTAAATATAGCGATTTACTAAATAGCCGATTTACGGCTATTTTACGTTCAAAATTGGGTCACCATATTTCAAACAATTTATTTAACCTGTACGCACCAATAATTTCTTACCCCGGTACGCACCACTCGTACATATTGTACGAGCACTTTCAAAAAATCATAAAAGCGACCACTTATCGATTAAAAAGTTAAGGCTGAGAGGCACATAGTTCAAACATTACTTCAACCTTATTTTATTAAAACATATATCAGATTTAAGTGCTCAACACCACACTATTGCGCCCCGGAGAGGACATTTTCTTTGTCTATATTTCAAAAACCCAGAATTTTCAAATTATACATTTTAATCACATATTAAGTATAAATAATTTCTTGAAACAACATATTAAAAAAATTTACGAATAGTATTATTCGAGATTTTTTTTGTAAATTTTTATTTTCGAAATTTTTTTTATTTTTCTTTAGCTTCATTTTTAATTCATAAAATCAAAAATATAAGAATGATTTTAAAATAGATAGAGAGCAATCGAAAAATGATTTGCCATTATCCCGAGTGCCCCGAATATCAGGGCCGGGTGTCATTCAAAACAAGATAAATAAAAAAATATCAAAAAAATAAATAATTAGAGGTAAACTGGGATTGATTAATTCAAGAGAAATAATTTTAGTAGGAATATTTATCGGTAGTGGGGGTGATTATATTTCATCCCGAGTTCAAAATATATGATTTTTTTTAATTTACAAGTTAATTTTAGGTTTTTTTTCGAAATTCAATAAACTCACCGTAAAAAGCGTCGCGTCGGCAAAATAAAAGTCGGATTTTATTTTTAAAAATGAGTTTCGAATGACATTTTGTATCAGTGATTGGATTCGTAATCATATATACACTCGATAAATTTTATCGTAAAGTTTTGTGAAACAAAAGTGCTCGAAAAAAAACGTTTCTTTTTTCAAGCGCTATAACTTCATAAAAATTTATCTAAGCATTTTAATAGTTATTCGGAATCTCGTACAATTTTTAGTTCTCCTGATTTTAACGATTACAAAATATTGGCACCATAAATGTGAGAGGGGTTTGTTTGAGTGTTTCCTGACTCAAAGAGGAGCACTCAAATATATATTTTGTTTTGTCTTTACGAGGGTTTAAGTCAAGAGGTTATTAATTCAATCCAGTTTAAAATTCATATTTTGCAAATTTTTCAGGACAATCTTGTATTAATTCATGGTTGAATTTTCACATAAAAAATAGTTTCGAGCGGTTAAAATTCTACGGACACTTCGGAAGTCAAAACGACATCTCGCTACAATTAGTGTACGATGAGTGCCGTACAGGTAAGGGGATGGAGGGGGCGGGACTTTTTGACATATTTTCACTTTGAAACGCAATATTGTGGAGAATACGGGACATAGTAAAGGGACATAGTATAGCTGGACTATTTAT
>SCLH01000774.1:113704-159384 GCA_004367855.1 Oikopleura vanhoeffeni | reverse complement strand
CTGTTCGGGAGGGGTATTTAACTCAAGAGAGGTATTTAATGGGCAATCTAGTTTTTTAAATTCATATTTTGGGAAATTTCAGGACCAATCTTGGTATTTTAATTCGATGGTTGAATCTTTTCAAACATAAAAAATAGTTTTCGAGCGGTTAAAAAATGCTACAAGACAAGCTTCGTGGGTTCGGAAAAAAAAGGTCAAATTCGTTTTTACCAATAGGTGTTTTTTACGGATGGAGTGGCATTTACAGGCTAAGGCTTTTTTATGTTTCCACGTTTAAAAAAAAAAAAGAAAAATTTTCCCCTTTTTTATTTTGGTGAAAGAAAAGTGCTTTTTTTGGGGGAAAAAATTTTTTTTGGCTTTTTTTTCGTATTGAAAAATTTTGTTTTAAAGCGCCCCACCAAAAAAAAAAGAAAAATCTTAAAACATTTTTCCATGGCTCTCTCTTTGTGTACTAATATTTTTAGTAGCTACAACTTAAAAATAATTTCAGGAATATTTTGCCAATTTTTATTTCCATGCCTACATTATTATCAATATTAGACAGTATGTTAATTTAAAATGCGATTTTCATACGGTTAACGTTTCGATTTATTCTTTATGTTAATTTATGTTAATTCTTTATGTTAATTTATTGTTCGAGAACAACAATCTCGAGTAAAATGAAGGAAATGGACATGATTGTTCAATTTATTTTATGGCGCGCGCTCATTGGCTACTCATAACATAAATTTCGACAGCCTATCCTTGATTTTCCCGAGCAAAAAATTAACATACTGTATTACGACTCATTTTGAATTATTACCGAATCGATAAAATTGTACTTTATTTGTATACTTTCAATGATGTTTTTTACACTCATTATTTACATATATGTATACTATACATTGTATAGTATAGATTTTCCGATATAATTCGATTTACTGCATGGGTTGTCCCAAAAAATAGAAAGTAAAAAGGTTTGCTTCAAATAAAATTAATAAACGTGGCATTGCGCCAAAGAAGCTCTTATCTTTTGAACTAAGAACCCACAAAATTCACGACCTCTTTTCCTCATGAATGCATGAAATGCACCATCTTATTTGCGATAAGAAATTTTTTATTGGTTTATCTTATTCTGTATTTTTATGTATCATAATTTATGACACAACGACATTTTCCAGTGAACTAGACAATTTAAAAAAAATATTTAGTTCATGATTTTGACGCGCTTCGGAGTAATTTACGAAGTGAATTTTCGAATAAATTTCATATAAAGCTCATTTATGGGCAAAAAATGTCTTGAAACAGTCAAATGGCGCAAAAAAAATAATAGTTTCTCGAAATTTTAAAAAGTGAGTTAAAATATTGTAGAGCAACGGCTTAAAAAGAAATATTTATTTTTTTACTTAAAACTTCAGATTTCATTTCTTGACAGGAGCACGATTTGAAGTTATTTTTCACCTAAAAGTCATCGCATTGAGTTTTCAATAGCAGTGAAGGAATCCCAAGAATATTTTTCCTGGAAATATTATTATAAACCATGGTCATATTATCAACCGTTTTATTGCTAGAAAGCAAAACATTTTCTAACTTTCAACTCTCTGAAAAATTTCCGAAAACTTTCAAAAAATTCTCCGATTTTCTATCTTATAAAATCAAAATCAAACTTTCCAGGTCGAGCGTGGAAAATTATCCCCCCTTTTCATTAATCACGTGCTTCTCGAAGCAATTAAATTGGATAAAAGATTGCGCGGGAAATTGTGAGAAAACTTGCGCGCCTGTAATTGGCTGCGTCTTTTCACATTGTCCCCCCCGCCTCACTTTCAGATGACGCACTTTTTGCACCAAAAAACTGAAGCTCACGTGTATTGTATAATTAAACAAGTCACGATGTGATCTACAAACGAAAAATTAGCTTTATATCACTTATATTATACAATATAATTGTTTTGGGCAAGACTAATTTTGTGATAGGAATAGACATGATCAGGGGGAGATAGCTTTTGTGATAACGGTTCAAATCTCAGTTTAGTGAGAGGAGAGATATCTAGACAATGAGTTGCGTAGATCAGTCGCAGTTCCACACTTTTATTCATTCAATCTAATCTTCTACCGCGTGAGTTTCAAGTAGCGAATCCACAAAGTATTGAAATGATGTCGGTTTGAGTGAAACAAAAACGGGTTTTATTAACAAATCGATATTTGATGACTAGCTTTTAGTTTCAAGTAGCGAAGTTCAACTTTAGTTGAAATGTTAACTATTTAAAGAATTTACTATCTATAAAACATTACTATTATAAAAGCAAACTAACTAGTGACCAACAATGTAGAACACAAAAAATAAATAAGATTATCTGAAATGTAAAATGGTTCGTCCCTTTGACTTAAAATTTGTCGGAAAAAGACACACTGACGCCCGCTGTGTTCAACCGATATTTTCCCATCTCAAGCGATAATCAAGCAGGATTATTAATTAAGGAAAGATCGGTTCATAAAAATAGCAGCTGCATTGCTCATTGCCCTCTAGCATATATTACGGCCGATGTGAAATAAGGATTTCAAAAGTCAAATCGGTTTCAATGTGTTAAGGCTTCTTAGAGAATTTTTTTGCTGGTCATTTTAAGATAAGATTTTTTGTTTTATGGAAAATTTCAAAAAAAATCGATTTTTCGCTTCAAATTTTCGAAGATTTTTACCAGGGTGTCATGAAGCCATTCTAGCGCCTCCGTATGAAGACGTTAAACCAGTAATTTTTTAGCAGGTGAAAATTAAAGCGTTTTTAGGAAACCGGTTTTTTTTGGCTTAGGGCTGGGCGACCACGTGGTCGACCTAAATGACGTCAAAAAACAAAAAAAAAAGGTTCGAGCGTTCAATCTCAAGTCATCGTAGAGACTTGAAAGCAGTGTGTTTCTAAAACGGTAGTTTTTCAAATCCCGATCCGCCCGGTCCCGACTCATAGTTTTTTTTTTCAATCCCGATCCCGCCGATCCCGAGTGTTATTATTTTTTCAATCCCGATCCCGCCGATTCCCGAGGTCGGGATATCCGATCCCCGACTCGGGATCCCGATATCCCCCGTTTTTAATAAAATAATTGTGTTCTGTTATTTTCACAAGTTTCCTCGTATTTATATAACTGTTCTTCCAATACAGTATGACAGCTATCTACATTTATGGTTAAAAATGAAACTCGATAGTCACGTGAACTCGTTTTGTAAAGTCTGACTGTTATTATTATTAAATATTACATTAAAAATGTTCGGAAATTCCGAATTAAAAAACGAAAATTGAAGAGATACTTACTAGAAACGGGAAGATAGAGCAAATTTAATCAACAAATAAAAGAGCGGATTAGATTTATTTCGAAAGAAATTTCAACACAAGGATTGAAACAATTTGGGAAAGATTTTAGAGTCTGGTGCCGTGACATTGAGCTACAGTATGCTGTTTGTGTTAGCGAAGAATGTAAAAATCAAACTTTCACAAAAAAATTAATTAAAAGTAAGTATTGCGATCAAGAACAATTTAGGAAAAGGACGATTTGAGATAAGGAATTTCAAAAGTCAAAAAATGTGGGGTATCGAGTTTCGACATTATGTAGAGGAATTTTTTTCTGGTTATTTTAAAACCTGTTTTTGTTAGGTTTATAACGCATCTTAATAAGAGCATTATTTTTCTTTTCTGCGTCACAGAAAAAACGGATTTTCGATTTGCAGTTCAAGGTTTGCAGTTAACAACCAACCGGTCAAAGTTCAGGTCATCAAAATTATTCGCACGAGATATCAAAAATGTTTCTGTACGTCAAAAATTTCTGGCTCGAAATAATGTGAACTTATTTAGCTCTTAGCCACTTATATCATTACGGCCCGTGTTTCGTAATACGGGCCCTCCGTCAAAAATGACCTCAACCGATTAGTTCTCGGATAGGCTCAAACTGGCACAAAATATTGTTAAGAAATAAGTTGAAACAAAATAATCCAAATTAATGATAATTAAAAACTATTTTAGTAATTCTCAAAAAATTCATGCGTCCGCTTCTGACCAAGGTATAATTTAAATATAAGGAAATCTTTGAATGTTTAAAAGATTTGGTTGTAATATGAGAACAAATTATGAGACAATCTGTGCTTTTCTCTTAGGGACATTTTCAAAGGGAAATTTCCATCCATACATGGGAGAAATTAAAATTTTTAATGCATTCAAATTTTGTCATCGGTTTGAATTCCGAATCAATTAACACCTTTTTTTGTTAGTTTTGTTCGAAAGGTGGAATGTAGATTTACTATTTTTAAATTAATTTCACAATATGATTTATTTGTTTGAAATGACCGATCAAATACGTTAAGTTGAAATTTTAAGTCGAACAAAAGTTTTCTAACGCAGTTAATGCATACGTTATGGAATATCTATTTGGGGAGGGCCTCTGCTGAAAAAAGTTTGATAAAATCTCGGGGCTGAACTGTAACTATAATGCTATTTCTTCTTGCATTGGCAAATTCAACGCATCATGGGCTCAAACACATTGAATTAAAAACGGAAAAAATCAAAAAAAAAATTTCAGCACGAAGAAAAAGATCAAATAAAAAAATTGTCGAAAAAACGTCTTAAAGTGGAACGCACTATGATCGAAATAATATTCAAATTTTGTGAAAAAACTAAATGAACGATTCCAGAAATTAGAGAAAACTTAAATTATTGAACAATTCTGCTTTATTCGGAGATATTGACTGAACATGCCGATGACATCGAAAATTCAGAACAAACAATTCACGACGAAATATCTGCCTACAAGGCTGTGGAAAAACAAAGTAGTTTGACTTGGTAAGTTAAAGCAAAAATCAATTAATGTAGCAAAAAACGCATTTCAATATGACTCCTTTTCCCAGCCTGAGTTGATTTGAAAATTGATTTCTTCTTTAGCGCGTGTTCTATTTCCCTTATGTTGGGGCTTAGGTTTCGATAATAGACGAGAGTGCTTGATATTGCGAGCACAGAGTGATTGGTGCGTAAGCAATAACACAATCACTTTAGACAGCATCCAGTCTGATATAGAACACGCGCCCTATAGAGATAATCATGATCCACTTTGGAAAGGAAAAGCCCTTTAAGGGGGTTTTATAGCAAAATGAAACTTTTTTGAATTTGCTTATTTCGCAATCAATGGTTTTGATTGGGGGTGCTAATACTTGCGTTGTTTGTATCATCAATATTGGATTTGACTCTGATGGTCCGGTAAGTCCATTAATTAAACAATCTACTGAGATCAAATTCAAGAATCCAGTCAAAATAATTTTCAGTACAAAGGATTGGCTGCCTATAGAACCCCCTAAGTGCTTCCTTTATTGATGCAAACCCACCCTTGTCAGGCCATGATGTTCTCGAAACCATAAGAGATAGCCGACAAAACCGATTTTTGTATCCATGTAACCAACTAAATTTGTGCATACTTTGGAAATCAAATGTAAAAAACTTTATTTTTTCCAATGTCAACCGTACACCGGAATTGCATTTTTAAAACCGAAAGTTCAGGAGTTCGAATCTCAATTAGGCAAACATTTTTTTGACTATGTTTGACCGAAATGTGATTTCTATGATAATAATCGGTCTCTATGAGCAACGGCATTAACAGAAAAGTGGAATAACAAAATTTTCGTACGACATACCAGAGTATCCGAAAAAAAAAATATTTGACGAAATTTCTATGGTTTGTCTCCGAAAACCGGTAAATTTCAAAGCTCGTGTTTTACCGGTGAACGTTTACCTAGTACAAACAAAAAAAATATCGATATCACAAATTTACATGGGTTTGTATCGAAAATTGGTTTGTCGATATCAAATTGCCTTCGAGAATTATGCTGACAAGGGTAGGTGCCATTTAAAAAAAGCTACTTAACACTTTAGTTAAAAAAATCTCCAAACAGCATTTTATAACCAAATGTGATAAAGGATAGTTTACTTACAGAATCTATATATTAACTTAATTGAGGATTTCGCGCTGACGCTTAGTATCTATATAAATCTCAGAATTGTTTGAGGGCAATGAATCCAGAATCCGAACATATGCAAAATCTTCCATTTCTGTTTTTTGAAAAGTTCCGAAAATATTTTTCCCAAGTTAATAATTGCAAAATTCATACTTAATACTGCCAGCATCATCAAGTAACGATTGAACGTTTTTTGCGTACAAAATGCAGTTCTAATAAAGGAACCGACTTTCATGTGAAAAAGAAGAAAAATTACAAAAAAATTCGCACGGAAATAAATTTATCAGTGAAATTAAAAAAAATTGAAAATGGTAAAGAAAAGATAATGGTCGAAAGAGACACTATCGCTAACGAAAAGAATTTCGAAATCGATAAATTTGATCAAAAAATGTCCACTAGATTCGCGTTTGTCTCACAATTACTGTATTCTGCCTGCACGATCGAAATATCTTTTGACGTTAACCTCAATAAAAAAATCAATAAAAGTATAAATAAGTATTATTCGTCAAATTACAATATTTAATTACCTACGCCACGTTTATTGATTCGCCAGAAATGCTTTTCTATGAGTATTAATGGTTTTCAAAATTAATTTTTTAATTACTTCACATTAATAATTTTGACACACGGAAAATTTTTAAAACTCGGGATCCCGATACCCGCCCGGTCCCGAGCTAGTCAAAAATTTTCCATTCCCGATCCGCCCGTCCCTGACCTAGTCAAATTTCCAATCCCGATCCCGCCCGATCCCGAGTCGGGATCGGGAATCCCGAGCCGGGCTCGGTCCCGATCCCGTTTTAGAACACTGCTTGAAAGTACCCCCCAAAAGAACTTGGAGGGGTCGCTTTCTAATAAACGGATTAGCAACTATAGGTCAATGATGTACGAAAGGGTCGTATACGGATGAACTTTAGATTGACCTCGATACTTTGACCGGTCATTTGAGGTCGACCACGTGGTCGCCAGCCCTTAGCCAAAAAAAAACGGTCCTAAAAAACCGCTGAATTTTTACCTGCCTAAAAAAATTACTGGTTAACTCTTTCATACGGAAGCGCGATAGAGATGGCTCATGGACACCCTGTAAAATCTCGAAAATTTTGAGCAAAAAATCGATTTTTTTTTTGAAAATTTCATAAACAAAAAAATCCTTAGTTCGTTAAAATGACCAGAAAAAATTTTCCTACAAGATAGCCTTAACACATTGAACCGTTTTGACTTTTGAATTTCCTTATTTCAAATCGTCAAAACCCTGAGTGGTTGAATCAGACTAGAAAAAGAAATATTTTTTGAGAATGCCGGAAATTTTATTCAAATTGCTCCGGAAATGACAGGGAAATTTCTCTGATTCCAGAGATAATTTGCAACCTATTTAACACAAGAAACAGGAAATTGAACTTGTTGGAAAAAATGCTTGCGGTTAAAAGCTGCAAAAGTTCGAGGGGGTATAATCGGGTCAAGGAATTAAATGGGTTTTTACGAAAATTATTTCCCAGCTGGAATTCCATGCTCATAACAAAATAAGACTGGGATAAATGAGGATTTTGCTAATATTTATATCTATTTTTTTCCTTAAATTTAATGCAAAATTTAATTGAATTTGCAATTTTGATTTGGGTCTTTTTTCTGCATTTAAGGGGATCATATCCGAGCGCTTCCTTATCCACCTTTTGGCTAGAGTTTTGAATTTTTGCATTAAATATTTTATATCTATTTGTTCCCTTAAATGTAATTTCTAATTGAATGAAATCGAAATTTGATTTAGGGTCATTTTTCTGCATTTAACCACCATATCATTTGGGTAAAAACTACCAGAGTCGATTGGAGAAGCTTAGTTTTCGTATAGTTAACAACATCCGATTAACTTCAAAATTTTAAATGCGTTAGTTTTCACAATTCTCTATCTTCTCAGTGCTTATATTAATTCTCTATCTTGTCTACTTCTTGAGATTAGGCAACTTTGTCGACGTCGAAAATTTGGCACCTCAAAAGTTACGTGAGTTTTGAAGTTAAGAAATCTTTCTTAAAAAAAATTTAGGCCTTTCACCAGTTAGAATTTTTTTTTATTCTTCGTTGTTCAAATCAAATTTTATTCATAGAGTCGAAAATATGTTCTTTATTTGTGATTTTCAACACCCTCAAAAATTCAATTTTTTTCTGCTTAAAATAATTAATTCCAAAAATAAGATAAATTGAGTATTTTTATGAGTGAAAATCATTTATGAGCTTTACTGAACAACAATCTGTAAATTGATACTATTTGAATAGGTGGCTAGATTTACTCTTCAATTGAGCGCATGTTTATTTGAAAAACCAGAAAGCAAAATAATCTAATCTCTCGATATCAATTTCATCACCCTCAGAATCAGAATCCAAATTCACACATTATTTATTAATTCAATTCGTAAAAAACTGATTTGTTTTTATGGTTTGGCCTAGTTTCTGTCTTTTCAAACTATTTTTGATAACCTTTAGTCTAATTTGTATCACCTGGGAGAGCAAAACATTCTCGGCGGATATTTACACATCCGGCACAGTGAAATATCAAAAGTGCGGCTGCTGTTGATTTCAATTCGGGAGAATTCAATCATTTTTAAATTAATAAGAAAAAAAATATTTCTCAAATTTTTATTTTTGATTTTTTGAACGCGCGCGATACTGATCAAATAACTCTTGCCGCTTATAAGCGGTCGCAGAGTATTGCGATAAAGTTTTTTAGAATCAAATTCTCAGGCGGTATTTTCTTAATTGATATTGTCAAACTAGATCATCACCGTTTTTTCTTCCAAATTATCAAGTTACGACAATTTTTCGTTTTTTCAAGTTAATGGGATGAAAAAAACATTTTTGTCGTAATACGAAAACGTTATTTATTATTGTTTTTATGGAGCAGAAATTTGTTTGAACTTTTCCTGAGTCTACTATGTCTATCATAACTAGTCCAGGAAGAAATAATATGATTTTTCAAAAGTTAGGTGGTAGAAAACTACCACCATCTGAGTAGCTCGCTGTTTTGAATTGCGTGAGCATACCCGTTAAGGGGAGATCATATCGAAGCGCTCCTTATCACCTTTTTCTGAGTTTTGGAATTTCTGCATAAATATTTATATATCTATTTGTTCGTTAAAGTTAATTCTAAAAATTGAATGAAATCGAAATTATTTAAGGTCATTTTTTTCATGCAGTAAGGGGATCATATTCCGAAGCGCTCCTTATTGGATGATATGTAAGCGCGCGGTGCGAATGGGTGCGTCATCAGTTCACGCTCGATTAATTTTGTTTGATTTAACCCCAGGGGAGAGGAGGGAGTGTTGTGTGTGTTTTCGCGTAGCGATCAACAACGACATCGCCACTTCAGACTCACGCGGTACTTATACAAACTAACCAACTTTCCAAAAATAATTATATATTTATGTATATCTTATGTACACTAAAACAAAAAAAGACGCCTACATTCATTCAAAAAAGGGCCAAAACGTACTATTAATTCTAAGATAAAACCAGCCAATGCAACCTCCTAACATCACCCTCGAATAATTAAGTTGTTAAAAAATGTTTCATACATATTATATGATATTTTTTTAAACAACTTGATAATGCAATAAAACGAAACGTCGTAAAGATATTTAAATTAAATATTATATGTAACATATATTAAATCTCGAAAACTACTACAATGACCTTGAATGACTCGTATTTGGTGGGTAAAGTACATATGCTCATTAGTGGTCTCAATATAGTTCAAAATTATTTCTTGATCGAGATTAACTACAACGTTAAGTATGAAACTTTTACTTTTTTTATTTTGTACGGTTTTAGCAGCGTCATGGCAAGACACTTTTCTTAAAGCTGCTGAAGTGGCACTTGTAAGTATTATATTTCTTGTACTACTTATTGATTTTTTATTACAGAAATTACAAATTACACAGAGTGAGTTTTTTACAGTGATGCCGTGGTAATGGAAACGCGACGATAATTTAAACCATTGTTCAGCAAAATACTAGTATATTTGCAGTTCGACTCCGTAATTGGTCGCCCATTTCTTCAAATAATTTATTTTGAAAAGGCATGAAGTAAGTGCATGTTTTATTTTCAGCTAAGTTAGGGCTTTATGCTACTTTGAGAGTTGGTTGGTAAATGGATCACCAGTATTTTTTTCTCGTTTATTAAGGAAAAAAGTTCAACTTCGATCAACTCAAACTTATAATAGGCAGTTATAAATTTTGAAACTTTGATATAAAAAAAAATATTGCCTCATACGCCCCGCGTGTAGGTGGTTACTAATATCGGACACAGGTTGAAATAATACCCTAACTTAACTGTATTTCAATGAAAATAAAACTTTTCGAT
The DNA here is from genome assembly GCA_004367855.1 of Oikopleura vanhoeffeni. Lineage (NCBI taxonomy): Eukaryota > Metazoa > Chordata > Appendicularia > Copelata > Oikopleuridae > Oikopleura > Oikopleura vanhoeffeni. The sequence goes on along the minus strand of SCLH01000774.1, from coordinate 149,076 downwards.
AGAATGCAGTTGAAGCAACACCCGACGAAAAATGTAATTTTATAAATGGAGTCATGGAAGACGCGAAAGAAGATGAATCTTCAGGAAAATTTTTGAAAGTTATAATATCGATATAGCCTATAAATTAGCAAAAATATATGCTTCAAGGAAGAAAAAATAAAAGATGAAACTTTTTCGATTATCTTTGCGTGAAATTGTCTGTCGATAACGAAATTTATCTTTTTTTTATTAATTGAGACAGTTTAATTCTGATCGGTCTAAATTTAAACCAATCAAAATCAATTATTGCGATGAATATGAAAACTTAAGTTTTTAACGCTATTAGCGAATATAAATATCGGAATACATTTTTCATCAATTTTTATTACATTTTATGTATTTTTACTATTAAGTACTGTCTTCCAAATATCAAAATTTAAAAAAAATTTAAAATTTTTTTTTCTGTATTTTTAAGTGACATGCAGTTTTTGTTCTAATTGAAAAAAGATACATTTAGCATGATTGGTACTGTATCAATAACAAGAAAGTAAACTTATGTTATAGAGTTCATTAGTATCTTCAGTTAAAATGGCAACCATTTAATGGCTTATACCTATGGTATTAAAAAAATCATTCAAAAACTGGAAAATTTTAAAAATAACATTTCAACGGCGTTTTAAATTTTTTGTGTTCATGCTTATAATAAGCATCTTATTTGATGTTCTAGCATAATATTAATAATATCAATTTAAAATTTCGAAAAAAGCTTATTTTTGCATTTGTTTTAGTGGCGATCCAGATGGTAATAAACCAGATCTTGAGGGCGGTACATATTGGAGTGATTTCTGTCCTAACGAAGACTGCTCTCAATCACCATACGTAGCCACAAAAGCCTTAAATGATAAGGTTATAATTGGGGTCCAAGTAAATACAGCAATAACGCTAAGACGAGCTCCAAATTTTATTCATGCTAAATGGAACATTTCACATGCAGGTAAATTATGATGGTTGAAACTTGAGTATAGTCTTTACTGTATAGATTATTGTTTATTTTTGAGTTGAAGTAAAAATTCACAGCTTCATGTTTTTTCATTGTTCGTTTCTATTGTTCAACAAAATTTTGATTATCACTAAAAATTTTTACTAAAGTTACTTGGCAGATTTTTCCCTTGAATGAGTTAACTTAAAAAACGATTGGGGATTGTGGGTATAGACTATACGGTATAGTGATTATTTCGATATATTTATCTGCAATATATAAAAATCAAAAACAGTGAAACGATGCAAAAGTTATTTCATAGAAAAGCCACTTTACAATTAAAACGGTATTGGATAACAATCAGGTCAGATCAGGGATCGGCGTATGAAAAATTGAAACTGGATCGTATCGTATCTAGGGAGGGGTGATTCAAAAACTGGATCGTATCGTATCTAAGAGGGACAAAATAAAAACTGGATCGTATGATACGATTCGTCGATGATCGATATCTAGCGAGTGTAAAAAAACTGGATCGTATCGTATCTACAGTATGTGTTTTTTTACTTGCGAAATGAAAATTGTCATTTAGGTATTTACAGTCAATTAAAAATGGTAACTAGGCGGATTTTATTTTGAAAGCCAAGCTATAGCCGATATTAAAGGTTTGAAAATATAATCCACCTAGTTACCATTTTTTATTGGCCGTTATTACCTAAATGATAATTTCATTTCGCAAGTAAATACAACACATACTGTAGAGCTCGATATAAAATGATCGTATCGTATCTAGAGGGTCGATATAACAACTGAATCGTATCGTATCTAGAGGGGTGATTTAAAACTAGATCGTATCGTATCGTATCTAGGAGTCGAAATAAAAACTGGATCGTATCGTATCTAGAGGGTAAATAAAACATAACGTATCGTATCGCAAAAACCGATATCGAGTCCGAACCGAAAATTAAATACGATACGATCCAATTATGCCGATCCCTGGGTCAGATGGTCTCATATCGAAAACCTTAAATTCGGATATAGCATATCAAGAATATAAATAGTCTGATGAAACCACAAATTTAAGGTATCGTGGTTCTCACATTTTCTGCATTTATTTTGTCATAAAAATGCATCAAATGGATCGTATATGTTTTTAAAGAACATAAAAACCCGAAAAAAACAAAAAAAAAATGTCGAAATTTTGGGATTTTCAAATTTTTCAAAGTATTTTTATCGACAAAGTCGATTAACTTTTAAACTTTAGTGAAACTTTGCAATATTATTCGTAAGTTTGAAGTATGACTTAAATTTGAACGCACTTTCGATTCCATCCGACAATGTAATCAAAAATCCCTCCAAATAATTTGTTTGAATTTGAATTATTTTCCTTATTAAAAATAAAACCCAGGGAGACGATTGGTTTACAAATACAATAATGGTTAAACTCTGCGGTTTTCAGGCATTCTAGAAAATTTGTGTTGCATTTTCGAAAAAACATTTCGTAGAATTTTTTTAGTTTACAAGGTTCATATGTCTGTGGTAAATATCAACTTCAGATTAAAACCAGAGACGAGATGGGTTTTGAAATATGCCAAGTGTGATTTGTTGCATACATGCTCCAAGGAGTTTTTAGATCAAGGTGGGATCTACAATCTTTTATGTTTAAAAGTTCTAACATGATCACCTTGAATATGCCAAATTAAGAACAACGATACCCCTAAAGAGTGGTTGTCAAGAATTTAATGAAAATCGGGGTTTTTGATGGCAAATTGCCAGAGCAGTACAAATTGTTCGACCAAAAATGATCTCCCTTTAATATATTTGAACAAAAATCCTGCATCCTTTAAGACATTAGAGTATCACAGATGACTCGTCAAATCAGAAACAAACCAAACTGACGGAATTATTTTTTAAAAATGTATCTCCTCCCTGAGTTTTTAAGATATAACTATGATTTATAGCTCAAATTAACCGGACAGACCGTGAGCAGACCCTCACGGACGATTTTTGGACGAAATTTCTGGATTTAGCTTCAGCATTATCAAAAAACTGTATTTTGACCCTATTTAAGGAGTCTTAATCAAAATGTATCTTCTCCCTGGATTTACAATTTACACATTTGAGACCTACATGAATGTGTAGCTGATAAATCCGTGCAGAGCTCCACGGACGGGTTTGTCCAAATTGATTATCGTTTTTTCATAAATCGTGTTTCAATTTTACAAAAATTGATGAATTTTAATAATAAGATATACAGATAGGTCCCGATAAATATTTTCAAAACAATCAAAAAGTGCTTTGCTGACCATGTATGAGGAAAAAAAGACCACCAAAATGCTCGTATTTTTCCAAATTTTCATAAAATACTTATCTCGATAAAATTCGTTCTTGACTCCGAATTTTTGACGACCACCCCCTTAAACCAAAATCATTGTAAAATCATACATTTAAGATCCATTCTTTGATTTTACCGATCGTAATGGACTCACATTTGTCGGTGAAAATGCTGGTTGTGCTAAAGCTGATATTATGAAAGATATGTGGACTAATAATCTTAATTATCAGCTTTCTACAATGTATGAAACAAGTAGCATAAATGTTGGTTTTGCTCTGACAATCTGCAACAAGAATAAAATTGAGGAAAATGCAATCTCATTTCAACTGCTCTCGGAAAATGTTGATCCAAGATTTGTTGACCACTATCATTGGGACAAAGAAGGGTTTATACATTATTAAATTTTAAAAAATTCACGAGAAAACTCGTCAAATTGGTTTTGTTCGAAAAAATATATTTTAACCCTTGTGAGCACAGAGCCACTAGTGGCTCAATCATACCTAAAACCATCCAAAAATGGGATCGTAAAATCGTTTCTTTCCAACAAATTATAAAGAATATTGATTCGGTTCCAAAAAAATAATTGAATTTTTTTTCGAATGTTTTGAAACTAGACATAAAATACAAATGTGAGATTAGCCAGTTATTAGGAAAGTGTTAAGTGCATGCATAACAGTTTAACTAAAAATTTATTGGTATTTTGGGACAGATATTTTTTTTGGAAGTAAAATTTCGAAATTTTCAATTTGAGTATCCCATGAAAAATTTTATTTACAGTATGTAAGTTTTTTGCTCCCTTTTTCTCAATTTGCATAAATTTGAATTCCACCTTTTTGATTGGTTTAATCTGGAAAAGACGTAGGTATTTGCCAAAATTGATCGTTCTCATTGGCGGATAGCAAGTTTTTAGTTAATAAATATCACAATAATATTTATTTCAGTTTGTGTCAATTTTCGATCATTCGACCTTCAGCTCCTTAAACTAACAGTTGTGGAACAGAATAAACAAAATTAATTTTTTCATTACCTCGTGAATACAGTATTTTCTGTTCTAATTTTTCTTAAAATATTTTTCAAAAATAACAAAAATACTGTATTCTAGAGAAAAAAACAGAAGGTTCATAAACATGATATGTTTAATAAGGCTCGGAAACGCTGAATATGTATGCCTTATTTTATTAAAGTTTAACATTTTCATGTTCAACTTGAGCGTTAAGAATTGGTTTTTTAAAACCAATATCCCTTATTCACACTTTTGTTAATATCCCGGCCCTACTACTTAAAAACACACTACGTTTCCTAATCAGGGCCGGGATATTAACAAAAGTGTGAATATGAGATATACAGGGCTTCCATTATTTAACGGTCTTCATCATAAAAAAAGGTTTTTATGAAGAATTTTAACTCTTTCACTTAAAAATTATGTAGTACTTCTATTCGGAATAGTAGCATATTTTTTCAAAAGTTCATCTTGATATTAAGGACAAATGCTCGTGCATATAATATATAGACGTAGCCTTTGATTTATATTGATGTTATTTTAGGCGCTCTTTTAATGAATGTTTTGATTCACCAAGATATTCTTGTGAACAAAAACATACATAATCGTATAAACAACCAGTCTGGAGTTAAAGTCTGGAGTTTTTAATTTAATTAATCTTCGAAATTTTTGTTCAATTGTTTTACATCTTGAAGATGTGAAGTCAATGTTAAAATTAAACTTTCGTTCAGTATTTTCTTTTATCTCAGTTTTCCAATCGATTTTTTTTGGTTTTGGTGTAAAATTTTTATTTCTTTAATTTTTTCGTCAACTAATGAACGTGGATAGCCATTATTAATAAAATGAGTTTTCAAATTTTCAAGTCCCTTTTTTAATTCAATTTTGTGACTAGTTGTGTCATTTACTTTATAAATACTGCCCATTATACCCCAAATTTTATAATTTTTAGAGGTTTCACTTTTTTCATATTTCACTTAGTTCATATTTTTTATCAAAATATATTTTCATGTCTAAAAAAGTCATTTCACCATTTATTGGTTTATCTTTTGTGTACACTAGATTCGGGTGTAAATTTTTCGTTATTTTTAAAAATTTTTCTTTTTTATTATTTTTTAATGCAGAAAAAACAGTCGTCTACGTAACGGATAAAACCTTTTATTTTCCATCCATTCTGGAATTATTTTTGACTCAAAAATATTTGTCAATAACGGACTGATTTTTCCACCCATATTTGCACCCTTTTTTGGTGATAATAACCGTCCAGACATTCAAATGCCGTTAATTTATGCAAAATCTGATCTAAAAAGTTTTCAAAGATGATCATAGTTATTTTACCTAACTAGTTTCGAATTTAATTTAATTCATTGTCAATGGTTTTCTGTTTTCGAAATTGGTTTGAACAGTTTTTTGCGCAGTTCGCTGAGCAAAAAAGTTAATTGGGTATAATTAAGCGATGTTTTTTGATGGAAAAATATTATTACCGTCTATATCTTCATTTTTGGGAAATAAGATGTTGGTTTTTATATATTTCGTCAATTATAAATTTAATAGTCAGATTAATTTAACAACAACCATCGTAATTAATTCATAATCGCCGTCACAAAAACTATCTCTTTTTTTCTAAAAACCACTTTTTGAAATTTTGAGATGAATCAACCGAATATTTACAAGTTGTATGAATTAATTGAAGTAATGATTGGCCGAACTGGTTTTTCATTTTAAAATTCCATAGCATTTTTTGATATTTTGCCTTGGTTTAATTTCATTAAAATTTCTTATTGATATATAGGGTTGCATAGTTGTTATTAATTGATTAAAACTTTTTATGTCGTCTGTCAAGGGATTTTGGCTTAATTTTTCATAATCAGGGTTATTGAATTCATTGTTTAGCCTTTTAATATAATCGTTTTTATCTAAAAAGCAAACATTTTTACTTTTTTCAATTTTAGCCAAGATAATATTTTCGTTTTTTTTTTAAATTTGTTATTTCTTTTTTTTCATCAAGATTATTTCCATATCATTAAAATGATGTATTCAAATATTTTCTGAATTGACATTTGTCAATTCAGAAAATATTTGAATACATTGACCTTTTTGAATACATTTTAAAATAGTTTTTTATATTATTCAAAATTTTAGTTTTTTTCAAAGATGTTAACTCCCGTAGTGTCACAGAATAAAAATGTTCTATATTGTAAGTTAAAATATAGAGAAAAAGTGTGTTCAAAGCCACGTATGGCTTCGAAAACACTACGGGAGTTAACTTCAATTAAGATTTACTACCTCATTCAACTATAAATTTGCACCTTATTAGGCCAAATGTAACACGCCATAAAGATAGGAAGTTTTAAGAAGTTATGTGTTTCAGGGGCCAGGCAATGTTGTCTCACCATTTGGCTTTCACGCTTCATTATCAAACAGCTGATTATATGTAGGATTTGCATAGAATTTACAGATTGTTTATAATATAAACTTTATATATACAAGTTCCTCCAACTCCAACTTTTCAGTGTCTAGAGACTCTCTAGACGATAACATAATTATTATTATTATTATAATGCTACCAGTGATCAATAAATCAGGAATTACTTCAGCAAATTTTCATAAAATTAAAGTTCAACGTTTAAATTTTTTATTTGAGAAAACTTTTAGAGCTATCAGCCTGAGTTTAATTTAAATAATTTTTATGATGGCGGTTAGACAAGGCGTCCACCCGCACATAATTTTGACGGTCATAGATTGTGAGATATTGAAAGAATTGTTGGTATTTAAAGTGCTCGAAAAATGGACATAAGGTGGTTTTTTTAAGATTTGACTACAGGATTTTGAACAAACGGTGATGCACACTTGTATATTTTATTTGGCGCTTAGTAATTAAAAGATAAATGGAGGGTTACGGAAATTAGTTTTTTTAAATTCGGATTATTCCTTTATTTTTTTAGATTTTAAGTGGTTAGATTAATTGCGATAACAAAAATCAAGTTTACAGACTCATATTAATCCAAGCAGTTCAAAATAAATAATTATATTATTAAAACTTTTCTCTTAGGCTTTTGACAAAATAAAAAATTTGATATATATTAAACATCAATTATTTTGCAGTTTAGTCTTTTCGTAGGCGAATTGCTTAACCATATCGCTGAAGATTTTTTCATTCGCTATTATCACGCAATCACCGCTTATTCTCAGTTAAATTTATCTTAATATTCATATAACAAAATTCCGTAAGGCTAGATATACTGCTTAAATATACGTAGCTCGGAAAAAAAAAATTCAGGTTGCGATCACCGTTGTTCAAAATCCTGTAGTTCAATCTATAAAAAATAACACTTAACTGCTATAACATTTTTGATACCGGTTGGCTGTATTCGTATAAATAAATCATTTACACTGTTCGGCTAAGAGCACAAAGTTCTGATGTACAGGTGAGTCTTTTCGATTTCTCCGTTTTTACCCAGCGCTAGAAGCCAAAATCTTAAGCAAAGTATAGGCATTTGGCTGTCTACCCGCCTGGGTAAAAAACCGGAGAAATCGAAAAGACTCACGCTGTAGGTACAGGGCTGATTTATATTAACGGGACTCTTACAAGTTAACCCTTGTCAGCATATAAAAATAAGTTCCGCCATGGCACCAGAGCCAATATATTGGCTTTACTTTGGACGTTGATTACAGAAAGCTCAAGGCAGTTGGAGTGTCAATTTTTTTTTGCATGACGAAGTTGTAATATTATATTTTTGCATTTGATTTTTTATATTCTAGAATTTCAATTTTCAGTTCTAGAAAATATAGTGAAAGAAGCAAGGTATACCATATCACGTGATACGTGGTCACAGCTGTCTTCACGAACAGGACTGTAAAAGGGATGGCTTTTGCGTGGGTTTTCCATCCCTTTTTTGCGTAGGTTTAAGAAAAATATTGGCAAAAAATCCGGTCGGAGATGATCCCTTTTACAACTCTGTTCACAAGTTACATTTCTTTCGAAAACGATGCACAAGTATCTGTCCTACGTCATTGTTCTGTCCGATTAGATCTTTATATTATTAATCAAAAGTTATTTTTAAATAAGTCATAAATTTGATGAAAAAATCACGCTTTTTTGATAAAAAAATGTTGATTTCCCCGATCAAAGCAGATTATTTTTTTTTATTGCTTTCAGGTAGATATGTAAGATAATAAAGTAACACAGTTTTTTATTGCTTATATTCATTCTTATATAATTAAAATTTTTATATTAAATAAACCAATTTTTTTATGGAATACTTGAAATTGAAAATTTTGAAATTTCACTTCCAAAACAATATTTGTCCTTAGATACCAATAAATTTGTCACTTTGCTAAAAACTGAATGATGTCACATTTCTATTTGTTGTATAGTTTAAAAATATTTTCTTCAGAAGTAAAACATAAGCAAAAAATTCTAATAAATCAACCCCCCATAAATTATGGGCCATAATATTCTTTTTTTATGCTATTTTTCGGTGGTTTTAGGTATGCTTGAGCCAATATATCCCTTTAACACCTTTTGTTAAATCTGAGAGATGTGGGTTGAAGAGCGGCCTGGGAGCCAATCCTAACACTCCTAAGACCCCTCCTAGCCACTCATGAGGCCGCTTTTCAGCCCACATCTCTCAGATTTAACAAAAGGTGTTAAAGGGATATCGGCTCTGTGGCACAGAGTCTGTGCTCACAAAGGTTAAGGGCCTCGGTGCTATTTTAAATAGCCTATTTGACAGATCCGGATATGAGCGCTTGATGACAAACTTTTAATTGGGTATATATATTCTCTTCAATATACCATCAAAGTTATTTTTCACAATCCAGGCAACTTTTGTAACTTTGAATTTCATATTATTCTTTTCCAACAAAATTTGAGTTCGAATTTAAACTTTTCGAATTCGTCAAATTTTGAATATTTTTGAAAAAAGTTTCAAAAAATTATGAAAAATTTCCTTATTTTTAGTTATTTTTTTAATTTATTTGTTTCGAATCAACGAAAAAAACTCTACAAAATGCCACTTAACTTTTCGGACTATGCTTTTTATATGCTCTTTTAAATCATATGACCATTTTTTGGAATTTGGTGTCGAAATTTATCAACTTATTTTTCTGGAATCACCGGTTGAAAATATTGAGAATGACATTTTTTATATTTTTTGAAATATGTCCCCGTTTTGTTTCTTCATACTTCAACTCATACTTTTCTAACAAAGCTACGGTTTAGGAGAAATCCATCGAAGCCCACTTTAATCAAGAATTTAAAAAAAATTATTTCACCGAAACTTGCCAAATTGGTAGGCCGTCCTGACCGTTTAAAATATATATCATTCACCTCATAAAAAAAATTTTCTTTCGATTTTTATTTTCGATAATTATAAAACTTTTAGGAAAAGATTTGAAGATACAAAAATTATAACAATGCAGTCCCAGAACCTAATCACCCCGCTTTTTGCCAAGGTGTTCAGTCCTGAGGTTTTGTACAAGGGAAAAATTTTATGGCGAGTGCCTCGTAAATGGGTTTGAAATTGAACAAAATTATTAAATATGCTAGATTATTAGAAAACATGCAATAATTTTCAGTTTTTTGTTGAAGAAAAAATAAGCTTATTCGATCATCGAATTTCGATGTGCTAAAATTTAGGTTTTTTCGACGTTTTTTTTAAATTTAAAATTTTCGATTTTGACTTATAATTCGTATGAAAACCAAGTAAATAAATTTTAAACGGTGGTCAGAATCGTTTTTAGAGTTTCCAATTAATAAAAAATTATAAAAAAATTTTACCTTAATTTAGACACCTTCGATAGCAAACGCCGGTTTTTTTAGTGTTTTTTCAAAAGACGATTTATAAAGTAGAAATAATCGATCTGAAAAAATCAGATTATCCGAAAATTATTAAGTGGCAAAAAGTTTACCAGACAGACTTTTTTGGGCTAAATGGATGAGCAAAATATAAATTTAGCAATAATTTTACAACAAATTAAATTAAGGGGGTGGTGTGAGTGATTTTTGACATTTTGGAGGCTTGGTACGGCTAAACTGATGACGGTACATTTCTCATCAAGACATATGAAAGATTATCCTTGATCTCGCGATTCCATTAGACAGTTCGTACCACTCTACCAACTATCTGGTTAACCGCGGTTAAACACGAGTCCCTCAGCTTTTTTCAAAGAAACAAGGATCCTAGAGTTGGTGAACATCGAATGGGAAGTACTTTTTTGAATTTCGGCCTGATTGGCTGTGAATCGACAAAAAGTGCGCGAAATCGAAAATTTTGAACATAAAAGTGACAATTAGAAAATCTAAGTGCCACCAAAAAATTCCCTGTATACGATTTGCTGGAAACGATATTAGCAACTATGGTCTCATTTTCAACACAGCGGATTCTAGAAAAAAATAGGGTTTTTCTATAAATATTTCGTTTTCCTCTCTAGTTAAGCTAAATAATTGTTGATAATTACAAACCCTGTGTGAATGTTAAATCATCGATTTGGATCGCTTCGTGTAACAAATAGTCATAAAATAAATGCAAACTAAATGTATAAAAAAAATAACAAACTCAGTTTTATGCTAAAATTCAACGAAATTTGTTGTTAATAAATCTCCGAAAGATGCTTCTAAAGGTCATTCTTGGAAACCATTCAATTTTTCAGCATGCTGTTCCACAATTACTATCGCCCCTTCTGTCTAGATTATATACTGTAGATACAGAAATAAAATGTTCAAAAGAGTTCAACTCAACCAAATTTATTTCCATTATTTTAAATAGATATAAATATAATTTCTTTGTTAGGACTTTCCCTAGAAAACCTTGCACTGGATTGTAAACGAATATCCGTCTCCAAAATTATGGGCAACTTTCAAATCAGACGCAGTCAGCAACCGAAACTAGTCAGCTAAAATAAAGTTAGAGAAAAATATGAAACTTTTTAAAATTTTTCCACTTTATACCCTTTTAAAGGCAGAACAAGCCGATTTAAAAGATGAACAAGATACGACAATGCTGGATAATTTCAGAGCAAGATTAAACGGTAAAACTGTACATTATGATGGAAATAAGCTAAAATGCATTGTTTGTAATGAAAATTCGTATGACGATTGCTACAACTATGGGGAAATGAAATCTTGCTATGGTGGATCATGTTTTTTGCAAGTAAGCTTAGGTTTTTCAAATAATGTATAGCATTTTTATGTGCATAAAAGATCTTTATATTTCTATCTACAGTGTGTCAGATTTCAGCTGGGCTCCAGCTAGAATCTGATCGTACGCATGATAATTGGCTAGCGTTCAATAATTTTATTCCATCTCACTTTTATTTTGCCGAAGTGAGTCAAGGAATATCTCTTCAAACTCTTAAATAACAGACACTTTTTGACCTCACAATTTTAAAACCACTCGAGAAATAGGTGAAGAATATACCATCTGATAAAATTTACAAAAATAACTTGCCAGTTGGTTTGCTTGTTGTTTGTTAAGGTAGGAACGGGGAATCAATTTTTGCTAACATTTTTTAATCACATTAGAATGGTAGTCTTCAAAAATATACTACTTCTAGTACAAAAGACAAAGAAATGTATGTCTAAAAAGTCTAACACTATTATTAACATAAATTAGGCTTCTTATTGTTTGTTATGATATTGACATGCTGCTTTTATTGTGATAGCGGTGCGCGTTTAATGTCTGATCGCGAGAGATTACCGCAAAATGATGAAAAATAAAATCTGAACATTTAATATATGTTTTTGTGCTTTATATTTTCTAATCAAATTTTTTTTTGAATACCATAAGACAATTTTTTTTAACTTTAAGAACTTTTGTTCAGTTTAGGAATTACCTGAACGCACACTGTTTATATAATCACCAACATATGGTGGCAAACGTTATTTCTGTTTTATTTAAAAAGTTTGAATTAACTTGTAAATTACAATTATTATTACAATTACAATATTATATACACCGTGAGTTCTTTGCTGCTGGAGTAGGCTGTTATCGGACTTTTTCGATAACAGCCTATGCTGGAGAGAAATTGAGGATCGAGAAATTTGTTCTCGTAAAATGTTTTACAAGTTTCTTACGATTTTTGATATATTGACATATCTAAAAATCATAACCAGTGTTCACGGAACCATATTTTATTTTTATTTTTACATTTCAAACAAAAGTTATCGTGTTTCAAAAAGTAGTCAAAAATCCCTAGAAATTGCTGTGTTAGCACTCAGAACCTTTTTAAAGTTTAAGCCTTAAACATAGGTAATTTTAAAACAGTTTCTCATTTCTGAGCAGTAGCATACAATGCCGTTCCTACGTTAGTGTTACACTAATAGTGTATTTATGATCGAAATATATATATATAAATATATATAAACTGACAAAGACATAATTTGAAATTTTATAAATTAATTTAATTGCACTTAATAAATTTAATTTTACCAATAAAAAATACATTTTTGAATAACTTTTCAAAGATATGAAGGTAATCAAGAAGTTCAAATTCAATCTGGCTGTCAGCAAGCAACTGCTTGTATAAATAATATGAAGCAAAATTTCCTAACAATGCAAGATAATGGACCCGTTGTAAAGCTTGAAAATGCCCAAAATCACCAATGTAAATTATACTCATCAGGAAAAAAGCTAAATTCTGTTTGCCACAATTGCTGTTTTAAAAATGATTGCACTAGAAATTGGCAGCCAAAAAGTTTTGACGAATGGAAAAATTTGCCAGAAGTTAATAAGGTCGAACAAACTATGCTTTTTAATCAATTCAATAGCCCTCCTACCCTAGATGGGCAATTTCAAATGCCATATTTTTCACAGAGTGTTCATAAATCGGGACCTACTGGATCAAATAAGAAAGAAGAAATTAAGACCGAATTTATTATCAAGAATAAAGCTATGAAATGGGCCTTGAATGTCGACAAAAATGGAAAAGTTGATCCGGTATGAAAATAATTTGTTTATCATATGTTTTAATTTTCAAGATAGTTCGCGAAAATTCAATATTGACGCTTGATTGTTTTTTGGAGATGAACTTTTTTCGTCACGGGAGTACTAGTCGCATTTTAAGGGCAAAACAGGGTTTTCAGGGTCGATTTGATGACGTACTAAAAATAACACGACCATATATGGGTTTTAGTTAATGGATCAAAAATCTTGGTTTAAAAAGCATATGGAGTCCTAATTGACCGACCAATCAGAAACGACCTTTTAAAAGTGATGAGATTTTTTCTTAAAAATCCATCAACTCCCTAAGTTTTGAAGATAGATTTGAAATTGATGTTGACCGCAAAGAACGTGCGCATAGCCTCAAGGTCCGGTTCATCTAAAAAAATAATGCAGCGCTGAAATTGGCGAAAAAGAATTTGTTGCCCTTATTTGAAAAATCTCACGAAAAATTCATCAACTTTCTAAATTTTAACGATAGAAACTTGGAAGTCATATAAATGAGACACTGAAATGAGACCCAAAGGCTCAAAATTTTTATTCTTGTCTTTTGGTTGTTTATAAATAACGATTTAAATTCTTGGAAATTTTATAATTTCATTAAATTTCGACAAAATCATGTTTAAAAAATTTCTAATCGCCATTTAAATACTTTTTTGGTGACTAATGAGGATAAAAATATTGCTAATCAACGTATTTTTGTCCATATTTTCATAAAACACATTTGCATAATAATCAGCAAAATGTCATGTCGGCGTCTGTTGAAGCGACCAGTACTGCCTTATTACAGCTAGTAATTTTTTTTGAATAAATCATTATTCAGAAATTTAACCAAGAAATTAACAAAAAACAAACACAAGTTAATAAAAATCTTCCAAAATCATCAAAATGGGCGAATGGTTCACCAAGTGGACAAAGTTTTCGCCCATCTTCGACCTCTCAACCAGTCACAAAACCGATTACAAAAATTATGGCCACAAAGGCTGTCAAAAAAGGTCCATGGTCACACTTTCCTTTGTGGAAACAGCGTCAACTTCAACGACTGCGAGCAAAAAAACTTGCCGAAAAACAGGCAACAAATGTGAGTACACCGGTCACAGAAAATACCGGTATCAAATCAACGGAATCGCCAAAAACTGCCTTCACCAAAGTTAGTAACCCGGTCTCAGAAAATACTGGTATAGAATCAACCGCATCGCCAAAAACAGCCTCTACCAAAAAAGGCCCATGGTCACATTTGCCCCAATGGAAACAAAACCAGCTAAGAAGGATTAGAGACAAACGTATACAAGCTAAACTTCTTGGTGACAAACAAACTGACAAAAATTAAAGTAAATTCTTATGTTTGATTTATTAATTATTCTTTGTGACACTGACGAATGCTGAAAATTGCTTAAAAATGCTCGACAATTGCGCTATAAATAGCAGCATTAACTGACAATATACTCAAAAAAAAATATTGAAACCATTAAATTTGTTTTATTTAGCTTATTAACAACCTGTATACAGTATGCAATACATCCTATGCATACAGTGGGCCAAGGGTAAAATGTTAGAGCTGAAATTGGCATCCTAATTTTAAACAAATAACAGTATTTTAAAAAAATGTGATATCATTTGATAAAAAATTTTATTTGGTGCAGTGTCAGCTGATTTTATATGCGTCTGGGAATAATTGCATGATCAATTTTTTTTTACATTTTCACTTTTTTACATTTCACCCTTTACCCGCATACAGCATACTCATTGAGTATTACTCAATGAGGTTCACTCAATTTTGGCAAACTTTACCGGAAAGATACCTAAAAATTAATTTAACCCTCAGAGTTATGTTGGTCAATTTTAACAATGAATCATTGTCAATGATTAAAAAAAAATATAGCGCTAGTTTTAATTTTCACAATCATTTTTCAATTTTATGCCATTTTTTAAAACATCACATAAATATTTTGGACAAAAACACAGTGACTTCAGAAATGTTTTAAACATTGTTTTAAACACTTCAGAAATTTTTTGGTTGTTTTGATTGTTATTTACAGATGTGATTTTTTTTAATTTATATCGGGAAAAATCTTGAGATGTTTTTATTTGAGTTAATTAGAATCAAACTATGCTGTCACAAATTAAACAGTATGTGTTTTTCATTCCCGAAATGGAAGTTTTATTTAAAGTAAATTTGATTAAAAATTTGATCACTAGGTGGATCATATTTTGAAACCAAAGCTATCGTCGATAGCGAGACTTTAAAAATATAATGCGTTTAGTTGCCACTTTTTATTGACGAGAATTTCATACACAGCAAGTTCTCATTTCGGGGAACAACACATACTGAAGGTATAAGTTTTATCAAAATCTTGGAAGTGTTTATATACAGTATGTCAGATTTAAGCAAGGGATTTGATTTCCAGCTAGTATCTGATCAGTGATCATACGAATAATGATTGAACCTTTAATAATTTTGGGATGTTTTTGTTCTATCCTAAATTTAAGTGCTCGCTGTTGTTTGCATGAAGCTGAATTCCTAGCTAGAATATGACATGCTGCAGTTATTTAAGTTCTTGAGTTCAGTAATGTATCAGCATTACAGTTATATACTGAAATAAAAAAATTTTAGCCAAATCTTCTTGAGCCCAATAATTTTTGAATTTTTCGTTGTTAATTTTATCATCCCGGGTTGGTAAAAATGACGTCAACGTTGACCAAGCAGTGTATAAAGTTTGTGAAAGCGGGTAAGAGTGATACTTTTTAAATTGGTGATGACGATTTTCCTGGTAACATACGATCAACTGCATAAATAATGCAATGAAAATAATGGCCTAAAAATATGTTATTGATAATATTATTGTATTCTATCAGTTCTCTTCTGAAATTAAAATTATGAGATCTAAAAATAAGTGAGATCAAAGAATTTGAACAATTTTGGAGAAAATCAAAACCTGTTTGATTTTTAAATTTTTTTCAGATTTTTCAAAATTTTGAAGTTTCTACCCGATTTTGATAGGTTTAAATTTTAACCAGTCTGAATCGATTATTTCGGCCAAGTTCATGATGGTTTTTATGCTGATTCCGAAAATATATCAATTTCAGTTAATTATCAAGTTTTCACTTTTGTTTCTCATTGAAAAATCTGAAAAACATAAAAAATGCCAAGATTTTCATGATTTTTGCTTATTTTTTGTCAACTTCTTCATATCCTTTTCCGAACGGAACTCCATCTCAAAAACGCTTACTATCTCTATAGCGCGTGTTCGAATCCCACTGATGTTGTCTAAGTGATTGTCTTAGTGATTGCTTGAGTGATAACACATCGATAAAATTTAGCGGTTCCATTATCAAGACCCTTGCCTATAATCATATTCATGATAATCACTAAGGCAACATTAGTGGGATTCGAACACGCGCTATAGAGATAGTAAGCGTTTTTGAGATGGAGTTCCGTTCGGAAAAGGATATAAGGTATGCCCAAAAAGAGGAGTTTGAACTGCTCAGAGGGGATTTAACAAAGGGTGCTTTAAGTGGTCAATCAATGTTTATTATAACCTGAGCGCAGGCAGACCCTGAAGGCATAGTCTCTTGTGTCAATCCATATTGACCTATTGGTGGCGAAATGATTTTCCCATTATCCAAACAAACTATAGTTCCATGCCGACCATATTTGAACCGCCATGCAATATAATAACGTTTAACTGCAAGTCCCAAATAAGCAACATTCCATGGTCTACCCCAGAACCATTTAGGAATCTTAATAAATTTTGAATTTCTTTGATGTGATTATTTTTAATTTTTTCATTCTCCAGGATATTTTGGCCCAAAGAAGTGAGCCACTAAATGACATGTATTGATGTTAGATAAATCCTTTTATCTACAACAAAAATTCTTGGTTATAATGTGATCAAATTATGAAGGTAACTTTTTAACCCCCCTTTAATCCCGGTCCCTAATTTGACATATCCTCGATGAAATATTAGCCAAACAGAGCTTCAAGGATATTATTCAGATAAGCCAGTTTGTAGAACTAGCCTTCATCTTGAGTAAAACATGTGTCAAAATTTTTTTTGCATGCATACAGACACATAAGCAAGACAGGGAGACCTAAGCCAAAACGGAAAATCTATCTCCTCTCATGTTTTATTTTTAAATAAACCTAAATTTTAAGATAACCTGTTGAATTAGTAGGTCTAACTCAAGGCGAGCCGTTTTGTCGATTGGTGCTATATTTTTTCTAGAATATGCGATAAACCACCGTTTTTTGGACATTGTTCATCGGAAAATCTATCTCTTGCTAGGTTAAATTTCAAAATTTACTCTAATTTTTGCAAAAGGTAGCTCAAAACAAATTAAAACTCAAGGGGAGCCCTTTTTTTCAATTTCGACCCCAAACTCAAAATATGAATTTTTCAAGGTCACGTGAAAAAATTTCCGAAAAAAAATGGGCTTTGATTTTTTCGAAAGTAGACTCAAAAAAAAGCTGGGGAAATACTGAAGAGAAAGTTGGCTTAAGGGGGTCGGTGCATTTTGACAAATTTGCACTTTTTCAATTTTTTTTGTCTTGATAGGAAACTTTTTGCCACTTCCAAATTTTCGAATAAAATTTTTTCGAACACAAGTTGCCACTTTTCAGCTTACTTTGTATTATCTGAATTTCTTAAACACTAAAAAACGCGCGTTGCTTCCATGGTCTAAATATACAGGTAAAATTATTATTTTGTATTTGTTACTAGGAGCCCTAAATACCGCTTCTCGACCACTGTCTTCAGATATTAAAATCTTATTTAACGATTTTACGTCAAATCGAAAAAATTTAAATGTGAAAAAGAACGGTAAAAAACCGAAAATTTTACCAATCAAAAAAAATATTTGTCTTCAGGAGTTAATTATCAAATTTGACCGCGGTGGATGGGTCGACTTAGTCATTCGGGCAAAGTTTGGGTGCATAAATTTTTAATTTCGGAATATAGAGGGGTTTGAGTATTTCTGCCCGATCCGTATTTCGTTTAAAAAAAGTATGAATTCAGAGATATTAAAAAGCGTAAGAACACAAATACGAAGACATATTTAAATATAGTGGAAGAGCCAGTTCCAAATATTTCCAGCTAAGGGATCCAGAAAAATTGTTTGAAAAATTTGAACAAGAAAATGAGGAAAATTTTGACAATATTCAAATAGTTTGCGACCAAACAATCCCAAAAAATGATCAGATGATTTTTTTAATAGCATATAAAAAATATGTGGCTACCATCAAGTCAACAAAGTAAAAGTACAGCCATTTGAAAGTTTTTTTCGTCTGAATTTGATTAACAAATTAATGACAAAATATAATTATGCACAAAAACAAGGCATTTTTTTTAAATCGTTCGGAATTTTTCAAAAATTTGTCGAAATCTGAAAAGTTTACAATCGAACTTAAAAATCGCTCTAAAAAAACAATTATTCCAAAATCCGTAAGTCACATAAAGTACCTGCGATTACTCAACTTACTTTGGATGGTATATTGAGTAAATATTATACACCAGTGAAACACGTTTTATCAGATCCCTATCCGTATCTCGTCAACAGCACCGCCCCTAAGTCAACGCCGAAATTTTAAGTTTAGAGGTCAAAATTGAAGAAACGTATTTTCCCACTTATTTGAAAAAAATACTCAGAAAAAACGATAAAAATTTGGATTTTTTTGCTCTTATTTTGGGTTGTTTTGTGCTTGGTCAAAACTAAAACGACTGAATTTGGTGCATTTTAATACATATACAGTGCAGAAAATAGCGAACCGGATACCCTAACGTACATTGTTCCAACGAAATTTCCTAAATGCTCTGAATACTTCTGGCCCTATGAAGTTTTGTTGGTTTGGAAGGAACTCTTTGTGCCATAACCCAGCCAGACTGATTCTGTTTTCCATATGATATACATGTTCTCTCCACAGCCGTTAACTTCATTTGACAACACTTATAATTAAAAAAATATAATAAACATTCCTGTGAAAAAAATAGAAATAATTATCTTTTGTGCACAAGTAACTTCCCGATAAGGAGGTGGGCTGTCGCTTTTTGGTACTTTCAATTCACGCCTCAGAACCAATTCTAGGCGCAGATCTTGGTTGAAAATCTGAGGAACTCGGTTTGTAGATCTATCCTTCGCTCAACGATTTACACCCAAAATTAAAATTTTAACACACACCTACCAGGTCTGACCAATCTAGAACACCCAATGCGTTTTTCAAAGTCATACTTTCTATAGGTCCTAACATACAAAGCGTCTGAAAAATTACACAGAGCTACGGAAAGAGTGAGGTTACCTAATATGTTTGCCCATTTCGAATTTCGCCTCGTATCTTTCCAGAATCACATTTTGAACGCCCGATTTCGTTACAAATTTTGTCGTCTTCAAAGTGTTTTTTATTTTCCTAGACGATCGTTCAGAATAAGACGGTCTTTTCGACTCAGGATATATAATATGTGTTCGTTCAATATTTTTGGCTCAAATTTTTGAATTTATATCCTACGAATATAGAAATTTGACTTATAGAGTGAACCGGAAATCAAAGTCGAAAAAAAAGTTTTCTATTAGAACAATAAGTACCACCAAATTGAAGCTTGAGATTTCTACTGATCAAAAAAATTGCTTACAGTAATCGACATTTTAAACCAATCAGCCTAACATTCGGATAATTAGGTCTTACATTTTTGCTTAAAAATATAAATGATTCGTAAATTCGATTAAAGACATTTTGATAATTAAAAGCGTTCGTGCTCAGTTTTAGGGCGGTCATTTTTTAACCAATAAAAATTTTCACATCAGGTAGAATACCGATTTATGTGGTTAACAGCAAAAAAGATATCTCGAATTTTGAAAATTCTAATTTTGTTAGATTGTTATTGAGAAAAATAAAAGCACCATGCAGTTTCTGGGGGTCACCTTAGTCCATACACGATATAAGTATCATATAAATTACACTATTAAAGGGCCTAAAAAAAAACCGACACCTACGTCTAGAGAGGTATATCTGCAGCAGATTGACATTATTGCAGTGTAAATTCTGAAAAACTAAAAGCT
Source organism: Oikopleura vanhoeffeni (assembly GCA_004367855.1). Taxonomy (NCBI): domain Eukaryota; kingdom Metazoa; phylum Chordata; class Appendicularia; order Copelata; family Oikopleuridae; genus Oikopleura; species Oikopleura vanhoeffeni. The sequence continues at coordinate 128,797 of SCLH01000774.1, read as the reverse complement.
ATGAGAAAAACCGCAACATGCTCATTGATAGATCTATTCTTATCTTCGCGAACAAAACACATCACCAAATTGATTTTTGATCATTACAACAATAGGTACACGGATCGTACAAAGGTGACATTTTCAAAATCTGCAAATAACTATCTCTCCCAAGACGGTAATCAAATGAGCCTCAATTTCACAGACCAACGTACGGTAAGGTATATTTCAATCTTTTCAATGGGCTTGATTTTTGATCCGGCGAAAGAACATATCTTAGAACACAAATAACCGACGATTTTCACAAATTCTCAGACTGTCAAAATCATCTCTCTTAGGATCTATTTGCAAAAATAGCTCAATTTTCTATCAAGTATGTATTTATAAGAACAATTCTTAAGAGACTCCGGGCTTTTTGCAATTCTCAGTCGTAAACTCGAAAATATGATTTTTTGTTATTATTCCCAGAAAATCTTCCGAAAAAAAAAACGTGCTTCGATTTTCGAGAAGTAGCGTCAAAGAGAAAGCCCATTAAAACACTATAGAGAAAGTTGCTTACGTCACAGGCTATATTTTGAAGTTTTAGTGGCAAATTTTGCAGCAAACTAGTTATTCTTTAACTTCAATTCTTTTTTAAAATACTTATAAAAATCGAATAATGCGAAAAGTTCGAATTTTTTTTGATTATGGGTTCTAGTACACTTAATTATCACCTCGTATCAATTTGGACCATTTTTAATGCCTCTAAGGCCCTATTTAAGTTCAGAGACAGATATACCCCCTTAATGAATTAACTCGAACAAACGCAAGCTAAACTATCTCACACATTGTATGATCAAAGATAGGGAGTTCCCTTTCTCCTTAGTTCGCGTGTCGTGTTACACTGCCCTTTTGACCAATAGAGATGCACCCGGATTTCAGTATATTTTGAGCCAATAACACCTCGAAAGAAGTTCAAACCACGAACCGAACGAACGAACAGGTCCCTGTCTTAGATATATTCACACTCATTGTCCTCAGAGATAGAATCGCTTAGATAGTGGCAAGACATAAATTTCAAAAAAAAATCGAAGAATATCAGAAAAAATTCCCAAACTAAAAGTTCGAAAAAAAATTCAAAAATTTTCCAATCTGAAATTATTCATTCATATTTTTGAATATGCTGGCATGGCCAATACCCTCACAATTCGTTTCATAACGCTACGAATTAGGGAGTTTTTAAACCTAACGGCATACTGCTGACTGAAATCTGAATATTAATTTAACACTTTAAAGTGAAAAACTATTAGTAATACTGTGTACAGTATACGCTTCAAATTAAACAAAAAATTTATTGGTTGAAAAGGCGAAAAGTTTCTTAAATTTAGAAATTTTCACAGTTAACGTTCTGTTATTTGGCAACAATGGTTCTTTAGATACTCATTATGTGAGCAAATTTATGTCGCTGGCTCAGTGGACGCACTGACCTTATAAATGTAATTAATTCTCCTGGATTCTTCCACATTCGTAACTAGAAAAATGATGCTCAACACAAATATACATTCATACCAAAACTAACAAAAAGTATATGTTCTTTGACCTCGTTGAACTTTACTCAAAACTATGATCATTTCCGTTTGGTCAGAATCCTTGGTGTGTTACATCATAAAAAATGTTCATGTTTTCCATGCAACTTTTGATTGCAAGTGTGTGTTATAATATATGTTTATGCGTGTAATGAAAGATTTAAGAGAGTAGCACCCGAGGGACGATTACAAATTGTTGTTATACATTTCAATTGTAGCAGTCGAAGAACAGAAGATTTAAAAACGAAAGTATGAAAGGCCACTGTTTCTGAATTACCGTAAAATCTCTTTTTATTGGTTCACCGCACAGTTCCGGAGAATGTGCTCTTCGTCGCGACGAGCGTCGAACGCAAATAAGACCAAGTTAATCACTTACCACTACCTTAACAAACAAATTTAACAATTAAATAAGGGAATAAAACAAGGTTGACGACATAAAAAGTCTGAAAATTACTAATTTCTCGACAAGTTGTTCTGATAATCAGCTATGTCGAGGATTACTGGGCATCAGGTGTGATAAAAACAGCGACATGAGAGTAGACCATAGCAATTGGCCTCTGGAAATATTGTTCATCGAGACAGGATAAGCTTGGCCCCCAGACACCGTACAAAGTACCCAGCCAAATGTGCAAGAAGTTACTCTTTCTCAAATTTCTTCTGATAGAGGTTTTATTATTGGACATCCAGGATATATTTGGGGCGTAAAAATGGGATGTCTACATTTCAACTGGATAAGGGATTAATTTTATAATAATTTAACGGATGCTCAAAACACTATAGTCTACTTCGTGAAATGTCTACTTTGTGAAATGTCTACTTTCATAAAATTCTAATTCTTTTTTCTAAAACATTTGAAATGGCCTGATTCAAAGTATGATCAAACTAAAGAAGGATACACTAATTTTGATTGAGTCAATTCGATGCACTCATGAAATTTGGGTAAAGTTTCTTTTTTTAACCAAAATTTCCTAAAAAATCAAAAGTAGAACATTTCAAGTACGACCTCATTCAAAGCACTAAAAAACAACTGTTATTTCGACCTCAAAATTAATCCCAATTTTTGAGGCTTGACGACACTGCGAGTTTTTATGCCATTTGCCATAATAATTCTTAATTTTTGTAGCTTACAGTTTGTTTGGAACCATCAGTTCCGAATAATATTTCTTGGTCTTTATTACAGCACTTATTACTTATCCTCAACTTTCAGGTATGTGTTATTTGGGTTATTCTGTATTTGAAGGCGTCTTGCTCCCTGAAAATTATATGCTAACCTCCTGGCTCCGGTTTATAGACGAACCATGGAAACAGATTACTGCCGTCGATCTTCTTTTCTGTAGCACAATTATATCATTGATTTGCTGTATTTGTACTGGAATTACTGGTGAAATACCACGACCATTTCTGTCGAAAAGGCGTATGTTAACAAATGAAAGAAATTCAAAAAGAGTTAAAACAATCGAATAAAACGAGAGCAAAAGGTAAAAGCTTAATTGTAATATTTGAAATTAAAGATAACGATGAAAAATAAATTGCAGAAATGTCAAACACCAAAAATATCACACCCACGCATGATACCGCTATACGAAGATTATACTTCGTGTGATTTGATCGTCACTTATCTTTTCTGAGTACAGTTAGGCTGTCCATACGTTTCTGAAATTGCTATTTTATTGATTTCGAAAACAATTTCAAAACAAATTAAGCTTAATTAAAAGGGTGGCGGTGTCGTATTTGTACCTGTCGTTATGTTGTTACGTTTCAATAAGCAATACTTCAGAAAATTCTAGTAGGGCATTTGATGAAAATCTCAAAGAATAGCTTGTTGAGTCTAGCTTGTGAGTCTATTAAACACCTGACCGCTTTTTGTCTATCTTTTTAAAACCTCATACTACAAAGCGTCAATAAATTTACACTGAGTATCCCCTTAAGCAGGCTTCCAAAAGGGATAGGGATAGAAGGGATAAACCGAAGGGGATAGAGGGAATAGGGATGGAAATTAGAGCCATAGAGGGATAGGGATGGAAAGATCCCATCCCCCTTTTTCCATCCCCTTTTTCCCGTTTTATCCTTTTCCGTCCCTATCCCGTTCTATCCCTATCTCCCTTTTATCCCTTTTTATCCCTATCCCCTTTTGTCGCATTATCATAAATATAAACACACTCTTCAGAAGTTTTACTGTATATTTAAGGGTAAAATTTAGTCCAAAAAAATTTGGCGGTATTTTCGATGAATCATGACTTCCGGTTAACCGGAACTCGAGTAAAAATTGTGTTTAATTTTCTCTATATATACTAGGGGTATATTGAGAGTGAAAATACCCGCAAAATACCACAATATTCTACCTCAAATATACCTCCACGTAATTTCGTCTGCATGCTTAATTTTTCGTATTTAACAAAACGGGATAAAAAGGATAAGGCTATCCCGGACCCGGGAATAAAGAGGGGATAATCTATCCCTTCATCCCTATCCGTTTTTATCTCCTTTTGGGATAAAACGGATAGGAATGGAAAAATCGGCGGGATGCATCCCTTTTGGAAGCCTGCCTTAAGCCCTATGTTTCGATCCTTGTTCTCTACGCTGACTGAACAATTTTTAATCCCCTAGATTACTTGAAGGTTTTGTGTCGCCATCTTTTTTGTGTCGTGGCCAACGTGGGGTCTTCGGATTTTTCCGCCACTCCCCTCTTTGAGACAAAAATAAGACGGGACCTCCTCGTCTACATTATATTTTATAACCTCGAACATATTTGCGCGGAAACAGCGGGATTTAAGTGAAAGAAAAATACTGATCAATTAACAAACACAATTTAATTGTCACTAATATAGGCAACTCACTCATTGAATAAATTTATATTTGACATAACTTAAAAGTGCCAGAACTCGAAAAGTAAGAAAGATATCAAAATTTAAAAAGGTGCACTGAAATTGCTGAGTGATGCTGATATTTTTGTTAATATAAATTCGGACCAAGCCAAGGCTAAGCCAAGCCGACCAAGCAAGCCACACTTGCCGAAGTCTGGTTTGAGTGTCATTTTAGCCGCTGAAATTTTGAGTTTTTTGGCTTTCACATAAAAAATATTAAAATCAAAATAGAATTTTAAGTAAAAATATATTTCCAAAACCATTTGAAACAGAAAACAGAAAATATAAACAAATTCCTTTTTTCAATCAACCCTTTTAATATTTAATACGAAATAACTTGCAAATTAAGTAAAACAATTTTTTGAAAAAGGCCTTTTTATTCTGCTTGTGTCTGAAAAATAGAATACAGGGAGTGCGGCGTAAGTTAGAAAGTTTGTCGCCAAAAACCCTATAACGCGTAATTGTAACTATACGCGAACTTTCACTATACCTACTTTGGGAATATTGCTCTGATTGGTCAATTTGACAAATCTAGAGTTTAAAAACTGCGTTAAAAATGGTCAGAGTGAGAATTTTTGGTATTTTAAAATAATTTTTCGTTACAAGATCTTCTAGGATGTAATTTGATTTTATTCTATGGTCGTTACAAATCTTCTAGGATGTATAAATTTAATGTTATCAAAAAAAATGTAATAAAGTTAATTTTAAATAAACATGAATTCGAAAAAGATTTATCCGAAAATCGTTAAAAAATCCTTAAAATGTAGGAAACAATGGAAATCATAAAAAAAAATTATGCTCACAGTGAATCACTCTCAAAAAACCAGAAAAACTAAATATTTTTATCTGAATAACTATTAGCCCATTTTCAAGCTAGCCGACATTGTCTGCGAGACTTGAAAACATGTATTGAAACACCTTGAAATACGGACACTTCATTGGTCAATCTGAACATGTTTTTAAAAAAGTGTATTTTTCACTGTCGCGCCGACCGGAGAATCTTGGTCTGAAAATCTGGTTTAAAACGCCTATTTTTTTCCTAGGAACGTTTGAAAAAAAGCCTTATCTTTTGTCTATAACTATACGCCGCACGCCAGGAACGAATAAATTTATTTTTCAAATGCATAGGTTTTTGCGGAGGCTTACGTAGGTTTTTGCGTGAACTTTAACTTTACGCGTATAACTACATATAACTGTATACGCCGCACCCCCCTGTACTGCTTTAAATTTTAATTTATGACGTCATTTTAGTCGCTGAAATTTAGCACGTTTTTGGGCTTTCACATAAAAAAAATTGAAAAATCAAAGCAAAATTTTAAGATTTATCGAATGTCCGAAAAATAATTATCTAAAATCGTTTTAAACACAAATTAAAACAAATTTTGTTTTGTAATTTAACCTTACCCAGTCACGTTACTAACATTTTTGCTCCTGGCGTGCAGTGGTTTAGGGGCGCCGGAGAGCACGAGAAAAGAGCCGAGTTAAAAATTGCACCAAAATTCTTAAAAGTGTTTGTATTATACGGGAAAAAAATTATTTTGAAGCATTTTTTCTGGTTTCTAAATTTTGTCAAAAATTTAGGCTCAAAATGAAAATTTGACATGGCCCCAAGAGACACCGAAGCAAAATTTCAAAAAAACTCTCTAGTTCATTGTCAAACGAGTCTTGTGCTTTTCAGATGCATATGAGTCGAAACTGTATCTCTCAAACGTGGAGGGAGATAGCTTTTGCCTGAGCCTCCCAAACAGAGCATTTCAAAAATTTAATTTTTTCTTTTTTTTGCGTTTTTGTCCGCCGAAAGCAAAATTTTAAAACAAAAGCAATTTTGCAGTTATTTGTTAGACTTCTCCGAGCCTGACACAAAAAAATAATAAAGAATGATGAAAATTGAAGGAGTAGGTACAAACTGCGTGTCTGTTTAAGAAAGCTTTTTGAAAGCGTAGGTGTCGGCGTAGGTGGGATTGTATCAGATTACTGTTAAGTTTCAAATTACCGCGAAGGTTGGTTCTGTTAGTAACAAATTTTTTGAATATCACCTTTGCTAGTTTGGCGGAAAATGGCTTCGGAAGAGGCTCAAATTTGCGACACCCACATCCCTTGAAAGTCATTTTTTGACTATTAATAAACAAAAATAAAGCCGAATTTATAGCTCTGACGAATGTTTTTTTTAACACAAAAATAAAATTTTTTTGTTCAATTCAAATTTTATGCCCAATTGTAGATTTCAGGTCAACTTGACATCTGATTGGTCCATAAGCGATGCTCAAACTTTTCCTTCATCATAATTGTAGATTTTGGAAAAACGCGTCCTGATTGGTGCTATATAATGACGCATTTAGTAGTAGGTGTACATATATTTCTCATCAAATTCAAATTTTCAATTATGCCCAGACACTTGGCGCTTTAGTGAATTACAAAAAACACTGCTTATTTGCTACTGTAGAAAGTTAATCGTCATTTTTGTCTTCTAATTGATGCCGAGAATATTGAAACTCGCTCGTGTCATGACTCATGACATGTCACGTAGTCGAATGAGTCACAATAACTTCAGTAGGCGATCTCTTTAAAATCCTTGTGCTACATTTCATCAATAAAAATCTTCTACCATCATTGGGCCGTAGCTCAATATGCGTGGGTGGCTCAAAGGTACAATTGACTTTTAATTGCAAACTTGAAAATGGCACAATTGTAAGAAATGAGACAAGAAATCTACAATTATATGTATAACTCTAAGATTAAATAACTTTGTAATTAGCAAAATATTTATTATGAAATCACCGTAATTTTGCCCGCGATGCAAAATTCTCTTCATTTATGTTATTCATTTAAATAAAATTCAATTTTTCAACTTCAAGGTTTAATATTGCAATACTAACTTAGTAAACGAAGACTAAAAACTATGCGTTTCTGACAATTCAGGTAAAAAAATCAATTATTTTCTTTTGTTTATCGGTCAAATGGTTTCAAAATAGATTTTTTTGTTTACCGAACGAATAAAACTTTATTTTTAACTACTTGAACCAATAAACAATAGAAAAATTATCGATTTTTCGAACTAAATTGTCAGAAACGCATAGTTTCAGTCGTAGTAATACTAAGTTAGTATTGGAAATATCAAACTTCGAACTTAAAATACTAGTTAACCCTGCCCTTGATTGTCTAAACATCATTGATACAAAATATTTTCAATCTTGAAAAATTCATCGATAAAAATAATCTACAGACTTCTTATGAAACTACTAAATAAAGTTGGCAAGTTCAATTCGAGCACATTTATAACACTTTAAATCCACAACTGTTTCAACAATTATCTAATCTTACTTTTTGTCGATATCTCTTAATTTTATCTAAAACGCAATTCAGAAATACTCCTATCGAAAATTATAAGGGTTTTAGGGGTGGTCGTTCGCATTTTAAAGAGATAAATGGCCCATTGTTGCAAAAGTACAATCATTGGACAAAATATTACTCTTTCTGATAAATTTGAAACAAAAATCTTGCATCCTGAAAAAAATCGAAAGTGACGGATTGCACGTCCAATCAAGAAACGTGCTCTACAAAACTGACAAAATATTTTTTCGAAATGTATCTCCTCCCTGGTTTTCCAAGGAACACATTCGAGAGCTACATGAATGTGCAGCTATATCAGTTTTCCAGAAATCGTCTTTTGAATTTTCCATAAATTTTATAATTCACAACTTTTCTTAACAACATATTTTGAAACCATCAAAAAGTGCCTTCTGACACCATGATCAAAATAAACGAGTAGCACAATGGATTGTAATTGTCTTATTTCATAAAAAAAAAACTATTCCATAAAGTTCGGGACTTTTTTTCTTTAGACCTCATCTTTTTTGTTTTGCAAAAACTTCTATACACATAAGCGACACAAGCTGGCTAAAATGGTAAAACTATGTCCTCCCGGGTTTTATGTCGGATAGCTGCAATTTTAACAAAAAATGTAAAAGTGGAAGGCAAACTTTATCTTGGTCAGTTTTTCAATTTTGCTTTATTTTATCTAAAATATGAAGAAAACCACCGTTTTGGCAATAATTCGTCGGAAAAACTGTCTCCTTACGGCCTAAATTTCGTCTGGTGCATAAAATGATATACATCGAAAAAGACAAATTGAAAATATTTCAAAATTTTAAAAGTACTGGTCAATTTTTTTGATGACTTATCAGAGTTTAAAATTTTTGCCTTTATTTTTGTAATTTTTATATCTGAAAGTCCAGAAATTCAAGCAGTATTTTATTTGTCAACGCGACGCAGAATGGAGGAGATATATCTTATTTTTTTTAAGTTCACTGAATTTTCAAGTTATTTTATTAAATAAATTATAAAAAGGCTTTAATTGACAACAAACAATTTGATATAATTTGTGTTCAGAAGGGTTTCGGAAATTATTTTTTCGAAACATTCGCCAGAGCTATAAATTCGCTCTTAATTTTTTTATTTAAGGGGGTATGCGACTCTGATTTGAACATTTTCTGCGGTGAAATATACTGAAAACTAACAGTTCATGAGAAAAAACCGAAAATGCTATTTTGTAGATCTATCCTTAATCTTGCAAAAAAGTAATCAAAATTATTTTGACCATTACCCAATAGTACAGTATCGTAACAAGGTGACATTTCAAAAATTTCAAATCTATCACTCCCCAGACGGTTAATATCCAATTGAGCTCAAATTTTCACACGATCACGTAACGGTAAGTATTATAAATTTTTAAAAAGGAGCTTTTTTTGATCCGGCGACGAACAATTCATATACGCCAAATAACCGCCGATTTTAACAATTGCAGGACTTATCAAATCTATCTCCTCGAGAGTTGCAAAAATAGCATCAAATTTTTATCAAAGATATTCCCTCAGAAAATTTTAAAGAGATAAAGGAGAGCTTTTTTGCAATTTCGAGCTAGAAACTCGAATATGATTTTTTGGTCATTTTCCGAAAAATTTCGAAAAAAAAAGTGCTTCGTTTTTTCAGAAAGTGACGCTCAAAAGAAAGCCAGTGAAAACACTGATGAGAAAGTTGGCTTACGTCCAGTCCGATATTTTGAAGTTTAGTGGTCAAATTTTGAGCAAACGTTATTTTTTTAACTTCATCTTTCAAAAATACTTTAAAAAAAATCGAAAAATACGAAAAATTCGAAAAAAATACGAAAATTTTCGAAAAAAATTTTTGATGATTGGGTTATTGTAGACTTAATTATCACCCCGTATCAATTTGGAGAGCATTTAAATGCTCTAAGGCCTTTATTACATCAAGAGCCTCCCTTAAAAATAGTAAAAAAATGGCTTTAAGGTCAAGGGCAAAATGATATTGAAATTTGAAGCTGTTTTTCTATTTGTTAATGTGGGAGCAGAATTGAGAAACGTTCTTATTTTTTTAAATTTCATTTAATTTTATGTTATTTATCATACGAAGTTATAGCAATATTATTTGAGGGCCTAGCTAGCAGTTAGCAAAAAGTAACTTGTCTCTGGCTCTTTTCGTGGCTCCCGCGTCCCTAAACACTGCAGGCCAGGAGCGCAAAATGTTAGTAATACGGTGACGGGATAAGGTTAAATGCAAAACAAAATTTGTTTTAAATTTTTGTTTAAAACGGTTTTAGATAATTATTTTCAGACATTCGATAATATCTTAAAATTTGCTTTGATTTTTAATTTTTTTTTATGTGAAAGCTCAAAAACGTGCTCAATTTCAGCGCTAAAATGACGTCATAAATTAATAATTTTTGAAGCAGAATTCTATTTTCAGACCAAGCAGAATAAAAAGGTCTTTTTTCAAAAAAATTGTTTTACTTAATTTGCAAAGTTATTTCAGTATTAAAATTATTAAAGGGCGAATTGAAAAAAGGAATTTGTTATATTTTCTGTTTTTAAATGGTTTTGGAAAATTATTTTTCGTACATTGATAAAACTTAATATTATATTTTGATTTTTAATATTTTTTATGTGAAAGCCAAAAAAGCTCAAAATTTCAGCGGCTAAAATGACACTCAAAACAGACTCGGCAAGTGTGGCTGGGCTTGGATTAGTTTGGTCCGAAATTTATATATAACAAAAATATCAGCATCAACTCAGCAATTTCAGTGCACCTTTTTAAATTATGATATCTTTTCTTAATTTTCGAGTTCTGGCACTTTTAAGTTATGTCAAATATAAATTTATTCAATGAGTGAGTCTGCCTAATTAGTGACAATTAATTTGTGTTTTGTCTAATTGATCAGTATGTTTTTCTTTCAACTTAACACTCCCCTGTTCCGCGCAAAATATGTTCGAGGTTATAAAATATAAGTAGACGAGGGACCCGTCTTATTTTTGTCCTCAAAGAGGGGGGGTGGCGGAAATTCCGAAGACCCACCGTTGGCCACGAACACAAAAAAAAAGATGGTACGAAAATCACTTCAAGTAATCTAGGGCAGGCGCTTTTACCAAAAGGGATGCATCCCCGCCGAAGTCATCATTCATCGAAGAATACCGCCAAATTTTTTGACTTGTATTTTACCCTCAAATATACCCCTTAGTATTATAAAGAAAATTAAACACAATTTTTACTCGAGTTCCGTTAAACCGGAAGTCATGATTCATCGAAAATACAGCAAATTTTTTGGACTAAATTTTACCCTTAAATATACAGTAAAACTTCTGAAGAGTGTTTATAATTTATGATAATGCAAAAAGGGGATAGGGATAGAAAAGGATAAGAAGGGGGATAGGGATAAAACGGGATAGGGACGGAAAAAGGGATAAAACGGGAATAAAAAGGGGGGGATAAAAGGGATAAAAAGGGATGGGACTTTCCATCCCTATCCCTCTATGGCTCTGAATTTCCTCCATCCATCCTATCCTCCTCTATCCCCTTCGTTATCCCTTCTATCCCTATCCCTTTTGAAAGCCTGATCTAAGGGGATTAAAAATTGTTCAGTCAAGCGTAAGGGAATCGAGGATCGAACAAGGGGTATAATGGAGTATGGGATGAAATGAGTACAAAACATACGTTTTATACAGTTTTCCAATTCAAAAATTGTTTTTGTTCAAACGTTTCGTTTATTCGCACTATCACTATTGATAAAGAAAATAAACCGAACGTTGAAAGAAAACAATTTGAATTGAAAACTTATATAATATCTCGAAACCAAAAGTTGTCGCAACACCAACAGCCACAATTGGGCTCTTCTTTGAATGTTGTTTACAGAAAGTTCTTAAGGCAGTTAGAATTTGACAATTTTTTCTGCATAAGGAAGTTGAGAGTAATATTTGTCGCATCCGAAATTTTTATATTCTAAATTTCGATTTTTAGTTCTTAGTAAACATATAGTGAGAATAAGCAAAGGTAATAACATATCACGTGATACAGCGGTCACAGTTGTCTCAACAATTACATTTCTGTCGGCACGATGCACAAAGTATCTCTTCTTCCTTCTGGCCTACTTCATCGTTTGTCCGCTTTGATTATATTTCATAAATCAAAAGTAATTTATAAATAAGTCAGAAATTTTGAATGGAAAAATCATGATTTTCGATTAAAAATGTTTATATATCCCCGTATCAAAAAAGCAGATTATTTGCATATACTATTATGCTCTAAAATTTACAAAGTAAATAATGGTAATAAAGTGACAACTGTTAGAACAGCTTTTAGATTGCTAAATTGACTTTTATAAATAAAGTTACTTTTTTCAATGGGATTACTGGAAGATTGAAAAAGACGTTGAAATTTTCACTTTCAACTATCGCCTAGATACAAATTTTTAACTGTATGAGCAAGCGTAAAAACGTGGCACTACAGTATTTAAGTGCTCAGTCCTGGAAATACCAGTAGTAAATGCCGAAAACACTTTACCTATAGAATAACAGCTCGTGTTTTATGCGGAAACAAAATATTCAAAAGAACCTGATTTTTCGAATCCGAATCAGCACTTAATTTTTATGAGTCATGTTTGGAAATATATATTGTTCAGCTGAACATGCAAAGTTCGTTTTACAGCCCTGTCTAATTGGAATTTATTATTTGGACGTATTCTTATAATGATGAAGGTAATGTTCTAGATCGTTTCGTGTTTCGGGAAAATGGCTATAACGTGGCTAGGCAAATGGTCTGTGCTCACAAGGGTTAGGGGGTAAGTGTGCTTTTTTGGGTACCTTTCAATCACGGGCCCCAGAAACAATTCAGGGCAGTTGTGAAAAATCTTGGATACTTGTTGTAGATCTATCCTTCGTCTACGGATTACTATATCTCAAAGGTAAACTCATTGTTTACATACAAAACCACCAGGTGGTTATGTCTATTTCTAAACACTAAACGGTTTTTTTTTAATCTATCTTAAGTCCCTTTTAACCCCACATACAAAAGTCGTCTCAAATTACACAAAGTAGCGATAATGAGAAACAAACCAAATATGATGAGAAGGGATTGGTTTCCAAATTTGACTTTTAATTCAGAATCTCAACTGAACGCCGATTTTTCCAGTTTTTCAACTTCATAGGCTCTATGCTTCTTTTAGACGTAAGTTTAGCAATAATAAGACGTTTTTCGCACTAAGGTAGAATAAATATAATGCGTCAATGTGATTGAGAAGGAATAGTTTGATTTAAGTATCTCTTGATTCCTAGAAAAATTGATTTTAAGTAAAGACGTCGAAAATGAAAGTTCCGAAAACAAAAGTTCGTCTGATTGAGGAACAAAAGTACTGACCAAGATTGGAAGCTGAAATAACGATTAAAAAAAATCTTCTTTACAGCTTAATCGAAATTGTGAACCACATCAGCGTCAAATTTGATAATTAGGGTTTCACATTGTTGCTGTAAAAATAATAAAATTTCTAGAATTCGTAAGACACTTCCATAATTTTAATGGTTATCATCGTTTAAGGCGGGTCATATTCACCATATAAAAATGTTCATATCATGGTGGAATACCGTTTTATGCGGGGTTAAAGAATACATATCGAATTTTGAAAATTCTAGATTTTGTTCTAGATTGTTTGAAAAAATATTAAGCCACATCGAGATTCCTTGGGTCACTTTAGTCATAACTGATATTAATTATCATAAATTAATTCTTATAAAGGGCTCAAAAAACAACCGACGACCCTAACCCCCTTAAGTAGATAAATTTAATGTCCGTAAATAGATGTCTTCGGATCCTTCAATTTTTCCTAAATTCAGAAACTATGACTTTTTGCAACCCGGAAATAAAAAGTTCGATAAAAGGTTAGTCATTTTAACAACAGTACTCTCAATAAGCTGAGATTGCACATGATCAAAAAAATCTCTCAGCTAATCCAAATTTTTTGAACCGAAAGAGGTCAAATTCGATAAATTAAGTGGAACATTTTGGCTTTTTCTTTTTTATGTGACTGTTTGAACAACTGATTATACAACGTCCAAAGTAATTATTGCTTTGCTGAAGATTGATGAGGCCCAAAAATAAGGTGTAAGCAGTCAAATGAAATTAAATTATTGGATTCAACAGTTATCCCGCCTGTAAAGGAAAAACATCCTTTATCCTATCCCTAATATTATCTATCCCTTTTACAAGCCTACTTTAAATTGAAAAGTTTTTATTTCAATTTCACATTTAACCAAATTGCTGATGTGAGAATCGTTTAAAATATTTACGGTCGTAAAATGACGCTTTTTAACCATTTTCAATATGGGATCAAATTGTGTTTAAAAATTGCGTTGCGTGCAAGGAACGTCAAAGTTCGCTCATAAATGCCGTACACTTCTCTGAATGATCAGAATAGAACTGGTTAGTGTATGACAAATCAGACGTTTATATTATCCAGCAAAAATGCTAAAAAACTTCTCAATTTGAAGTTTCAAACCACAAAAAGTAAAATTTGACTTAAAAATGTTTAGAACAAATATTCAGGAGGCAAATAACAAGTTTATATGAAAATCGGATAAAAGCCAAAACAATACTTCCCAACCACGCAACCCGAAAACGTCGATAGACAACATTAAACTTCGACTATATATATCTAGAGCAAAGATTTATGAGAAATAGGCCGATATTGCTCATAGTTTGACCTGAATGATTTTTGGTCTTAAAACTATTATACAAAACATGACACTCGGCCCGTAAATTGCAAGGTGGATCGATTTTAAATGACCAAGAAGAAAAGACTACTGAGACAAGATATTCGAACAACTGCTGAAAATACTCATGTTAGCCTATAATTTTTTCTTCTATTTTCCTCCATTGTCACGAATTTGTCGCACATTGTCGAGTTGTAAGCTCGTAGGTTTAGTTACAAGAAATTTGTTTGGCAAGCCGTCCATGAGTGGAGCCTATCGTGCAAATGTAGCCACTAACACGTAATTGATAAGGTTTGAGAATGAAGTAACAGCCAATTGGTTAACGAAACATTAGGCCTGCAAGCCACATCAGCCAAAACCATATTGATTTTTCGCTAGACCCTTGAAACCGTCAGTAAATTTGGGACATTTTTGGCATAGAATTACATCCATATTTTTTCTGATAAATGCCAACGTTTGATGTTAATGCGTCACTAATCAACGATTTCACTGGGTAGTCCAAAAAACATAAATTAAATAATTGGGACGGGTGTTGCGTCACTTCTCTTTTACGCTTTTAAAAATAAGCAATAATTTGCAAAAAGTTCGGATTTAAAGACATTATCCGGAAAATGTTAATTTTCGATGGCACAT
>SCLH01000774.1:101481-113683 GCA_004367855.1 Oikopleura vanhoeffeni | reverse complement strand
GGAAGGGGGAGAGAATGATCGTCTACACAATTACTGTTGAAACTATACTTTAATGAATTCCTTGAAAGAAAACAACGGTTTGATTTTTTTTCAATTTTAATACGAAAATAGCCGTCAAGTATCTTAGGGACCGGGCACGCTGGGGATTTCTACTCGATTTTTCAAGCTTGATTCAGCAAGTTAATTATTTTTGGTTATTATGTAATCGACCCTCACTCAGAGAATATGACCATAAGAAAATTCTAAGACCTCCATAGGTGGGCCAAAAACACTTTTCAAAAAATGAGAAAGTGGAAAAATTTTTGTGTGAAGTATGCCCCGAATGTCCGCGAATAATATGAGACTATTTTAAACAGAAGCGCTACATAAAATTCTGATCACGAAAACATTTTTTTCGATTGCGCTCTCAGTGCGCTCCGACTTTTTTTCAAAAAAACTGAAAATAATTGAAAATTCTATCGATGATAAAATCTGGTTAAACAATGCGATTGCCAAGATTTCCTGCTACACGCCATGAAACTTATTATCATCTCAATAAAAAACCGCGAAAAAATTCCGAAATTCCAAAAAAATAAAATTCCGCCAAAATTTCCAAAAAAAAATTGATCAACGCATACCTTTCCAATAATATATTTTATTCATTAGTGTATATTATGTTCGAATTATTCCATCATAGGGTGCGCAAGCGGTCAAATTCTAATTTTTAAATTAAAATAATGAGACAAAAGGAAAAAAATATCTGGAACAGAAAACTACGAAAGAAATTAAATTTTAAATATTTTTTTATAGTTTTTTTGGCATTCTGGCCAGGGAAAATGACGGCAAAATATTTAAATCGGCATTTGCGAATTTTTTCCCGCAGTCTTTCGCATGGTTTCTCACTATCGACACTTGAAGCTTTGTGAATTTCTGCATAAAATGAAAAAATAAAATTAAGTATTCCATAAGTATTGCCAAATATTTTAGCTTATAAAGTGTTTCGCCTACGGCATTTTTTTGGTCCCAAAATGACCAAAATTTCTTCAAGAATTTTCGAACATTGTTTAGTTTTTTTCCAAAAAAATTTTTTCTTCAGAAATAGCGCAAATATTTTATGTGACTACGATCCTTTGCCGAGAAAAAACTTAAAAAAATGGAGGCTGATTATGCTCAAAACGAAATAGTGCTGAAATGAGGGTTTTTGCGAACTCACTTCTTGCGCACTAGATGGCCCAAAAAGAAACTTTCTTTGCTCGAAAATGCTTTTTCGGTGGCGATTCCCCCGATAGGCAAAATAAATGTTTATCAGGAGTTTTTAGTTCAGTCTGTAGGGTTCCCCGCTGCGCAACCCTATTCATTCATCATCAGTACGTAGTACAATAGTTTTAAAAACAGATACAAAAAATATGCATCGAAAATATGTCTAGAAAAAAAGTTGAAAACATGTGTTTTCTAGCAACAAAATGGGCGACCTTTTTTTTATGCTGGTAAACTAAAAGCCCATTTTTGAGAAACAAACCAATTGATGGAAAAGTGTCAAACTATTGAACACTGCTTTTCGATCAATCTGTTTGTTTAAAAAGCGGATTTGAAAATGTTGATGGCGATAGCCTCGAATCTTTTACGTTCATACAGTAAATTGGCAAATTAGTTGCGAGTGGGTTAAATCGGCTAGATGGACCATTTATTCTCTGACTCGGCAGTAGGTCTTATCAACGCAGCAAACTTTTTTAACTCGGACTTGTACATATCACAGTCACTATATGTTACTGCTAGCAGTACTTTCTTACTTAAAAAAGTTTGCTGGTGATAAGCCTACTCCGAGTCAGAGAATAAATTTCCATCTAATGCCGATTTAAACCCAAATCGCCAACTAATTTGGCCATTTACTGTGATGACGTAAAAGATTCGAGGCTATGCCGCCATCAAAATTTCAAATCCGCTTTTAACCCCCTCAACACCCCAAAACCATTGAATTCCCCTCACACCCAAAACGCCATTCGGGGACGCCACTTTGAGCGGTTATTCGGAGATAAAATGCAATAATATATCATTATTTCGCTGCCTCGAAGATCAAGGATATGATTTAAATTGGAGGGCCAAATAATTTTTCAAAATTTTTATTTCTGTTTGCTCGATAAATGCAAGAGAAAATAGAGTTAGTTTCAGTAACATCACGGAAAACCATACATTTTTCAATAATTACATATGAAGTACAAAAGATTAAGTAGAACATGGCATTCAAAGATATGACTTGAGATTATTAATACTTATCTGAAGTAAGTCTGAAAACAAATTTTCGTATCCTCTTCAAGCAAAATGCACGCGACAAAACAGAAACAAATTTAAATATAAATACTTTTTTAGCTGTTAACTTTGAAGGCCTCATCACGGTGAATTGGAGCAGAGAAAAAGTTCCAAAATCAATTAGTTGGATCAATATAACGGGCGCCTGAAACAATTTGAATCTTTATTCCTTTCAAAAAACGATTTCTCCATAGTAATCGCAAGATTGTCATATAATAACTCCAAACCGTTGCCGCTGAAATCTGTTCTCTGATTTAAAAAATCCTCTCTATTAGTACCTAAAGAACATGGATCACTGCTCCTTTTTCCTCTGCAAAAATATACATTTCGGAAATTGAAAACGCACCTATTTTTGAGGATAAAAAGAAATTTTTAGATCAAGTCGTTCAGCCACTAAAAAAAGAAACAAACTGAGTATGGGGTCCGCTGGAAGCTTGTGATTACTCGGCAGATATCTTCAGCTGTGCTCTTTGTCGTTTTGCATCGAATTCTAACATAAAACAAACGGATTCATTCAAGATATATTTATTCGCGCAATTATGTGTCTCCTCTTTTTATTTTTTGAGTTAATAGTCGAAATCTCAGGAAAAATTAAACTCTCAAGTGAAGACCTAGAGAAAAAAAAGAGAGTAGTACCAAGGAGCAGCCTCAAATAATTTCCCTAAATTTGGAGTTCCTCAGAATTTATTATTTTATGTGTCGTATTACGCTAGAATTTTTTTACGGAGAAACAGCGAAAATCCTAAAAAAAAGTTACAAGGAAAAAATATCTTTGAAACTACTAGTCGTATCAAATTTGTTCAAACCATTCTAGAAAAAAATTGGCGAGCTCTATGGACACATTTGATCAAAAGTCTTTGATCATCTATTTCTATCCTCGTTTTAGAGGATTAAATCTCGCGTCCCGAATGGCGTTTGGGTGTGAGGGGGTTAAAACAAAAGATTGATCGAAAAGCAGTGTCAAATAATTTGACACTTTTCCATCAATTGGTTGTTTCTCAAAATGGGCTATTTTTACCGAGGCATAAAAAAAGGGTCGCCAGTTTGTGGTAAAAACACAAGTTTTTTCTAAACTTTTTTCTAGATACATATTTAGACTGCATATTTTTGTATCTGTTTTTTAATATTATACTAGTACTATTGAAGGAATGCAATAATTCGAAATTAATATACAAGAGATGAATAACTAATATATTAAAAGATACTTTCTCGCCGCAACAAGTTTTAAAAAAGGAAACATAAAACTTTCGGGTCGTTTTTTTTACATACCGACGAAACGGAGTCTCTAGTCAAGCGAAATAGGCACATTCGATCTTTCTGAAATTTTTTAAGCGGTATGGTGGTTCCTATTTGACATATTCTCGTAATAAAGATATATCGTAACACGGGCCTTGCAAGGATATAATTCAATTACCCAGTTTGTAGACTGGCCTTCACTTGCGAATAAAACATGTTGCAAAACTTTTTGCATCATGACACATCCTTAGAGACATAAGCCAAGCACAGAGCCACCTTAAGTCAAAACGGGGAAATTCTATCTCCTCTGCAGGTTTTATTTTGAAACAACACCTAATTTTAACATAACCTGTTAATCAATTAGTATACAAAACGTTGTAGGGCGTTTTGTCGATAAGATGCTATATTTTATCAGAATATCGTAAATAACCGTCCAAATACCGGTTTTTGCACTTTTTAATCGGAAAAATCTATCTCCTTCTAGGTTTAATTATTCGAATTACTCTAAATTTTTGCAAAAGTAAGCTCTAAACAAACAGAAACTTCCGAGAGCGTTTTTACAATTTCGACCAAAACTCAAAAATCATGAATTTTTTGGTCACGTGAAAAAATTCCGAAAAAAAAAGTGCTTCGATTTTCGAAAGTAGGCTCAAAAGAAAGCCATAAAACACTGATGAGAAAGTTGGCTTACGTCATACATTTTTGAAGTTTTAGTGGTCAAATTTGAGCAAACGTTATTTTTTAACCATAATTTAAAACAATATTAAAAAATGAAAAAAATCGCAAAAGTTTCGAAATTTTTTTGGTTCTTAATTTGGGTGTTATGTGTAACGTGTAAAACTCAACCCGTACCGATTTGGAGCATTTTTAATGCATATAAGGCCTTTATTAAAATGTAGGACCACTACCCTTAAGGTCAATAGAAATAACTTTTTATTTTGCGTTGCGACTGCAGAGCGGATTTTTCGAATTTCCGGTATTTTACCGTTTTTCATCCGAAATTATGCGGTTTCTCGAAAACCGCTCTACGTTTTTCATGAAACTTACCAGGGGAAGGGTCCAAAAAATCAAGGAATTTGAAAAAAAATAAAAATCTGACACGCGTTGAGGGTGTCATATTAACATGATTTGCTATATTTTGGATGTATGAGTGAATTCGACCAAAACATTGTTTGGCTTTGCAAAAAATGCCTAAAATTTTGATAAAGTTTGCTTTTCTCCAGCGGCACTTGTGGTCATTTTGAAATTTAAAAGGTCATTTTCGGTTTCCCTGATATCGATAACCCTAGAACACAAAATTCGGTTGAAAATTGTTGGCTTTGAAAAATGCTAAAATTTTGATAAGTTTGCCTCTCTAGCGGCCTTGTGTGCATCTTTTGAAAATGTTAAAAGGTCATTTTCGGTTTTGCCCCCATGATATCGATTTACCCCTAGAGAGCCTGAATTTCGTTTGAAAATTGTTAACTTTGAAAGAAAGGGCTTAATTTTGATAAGTTGCTCTCCAGCGGCACTTGTGGTCATTTTGGAAAATCTTAAAGGTCAGTTTTCGGGTTTTCCTGAATTGATTTACCCTAGATACGAAAAATTGGTTGAAATTGGGTATCTTTTTAAAAAGATCGAGTCCCCAGCTTGAATCGGGTCCCCTATCCTATATCCCTTTATCACTTTTTTGGTTAACTGCGTACCGCCCCAACGTTAAAATCACACGTTTAAAAGGAGTAGTTAAAAAGGATATATAAAGATTTCCGGTTACCGGAGTCGATGATAAGACAAATTTCTCGTATTGAGCTTTTTTAGTTTGGCTTTATTATAAAAAGTTATTTTGGGAAAGAAAAAAATCGCTATATTTTTGATCACGTGACGACCAAAATGTTCTGTCCGTAATTTTTTTTTTTCCAGTTTTCCCCATAATATTATTAACCTCCAAGAAATTTCCGAAACAACCCGCCCATTATTTCAATTACGTCGATATAATGATGGACAGTCTAAACTATGTTTGTGTTCTGAAACATCTCTCGTGCAAAGGTGGGGGTAGGACATCTCGACAGGTGGGGGTTACGACATTCAAAATATTCAACATAATTCATAATTATTGGTAACGAAGGCAAACACTTTTTACAAAATTCTAATATTAAGTAAATTAATAGTTAGGAGATTTTTTTAAAATTTTTAAAATTTAATTTTTAATTTTTTTTAAAATTTAATTTTCGAGATTTAAACATCATAAAATGACTACTTTAAAATGCTATCCAAAATTAACAGTTTTTAAGTGCATTATTAATTTTTTAATGAATTAATATCGAACTTTTCTTTAGCAGCGACAAATTTGTCTATGTCACCACAAAGAACTTGTGGTCACAATAATAAATTTTAAGATATCTTAAACGATTCGTCTGTGGGTGCACAGACAAATCTGGTTCAAGCCAATAATATCATTCTCAAAATTAACTTTTTTTAGACCTGAAATTTGAATCTTTAATTTTATTTGAATTGTATGGCTTGGGATTTTTATTCTCTCATTAAAATTCCTAACAATTTTTTAAAAATCCGTTAGTCCGTAAATTTTCTGCGGATATATTTTGTCACTGTTAATCAACAAAACAATCCAAAATTTTAATTCACGACCATGCCGGCTGTATTTGAAACAATTTAATAAGGTTCCTGATTTTGAACAATTCAAGTTATCTTTGGGATCCCGGATTGGATCAAATAAAAAAAGCAAATCCTGAACACAAGCATTTTCGAGAATTTTCATTTCTTGGAAATGTGGCCCAAAATGTATAACAAACTTTTTTGAGATTAAAAGTTCAGTTTTTTTTTTGTCATTCAATTTCATGATTATATATAAATAATATATTATGATGAGTTTTAATTAATATTATTGAAGGCTCCTTCAAAAACTTTTCTTTTAAAATTTTATAAAAAAATTTTGAGTAATTTTGTCGGTAATTTTTTAAGATGGACAAATTTCCAAGCCACCAAGTGCTAGGTTTGTTCAAGAATTAAAACCATTGTTTAACAGAGCGTTTTTCTGCTCTTCTGCGCCGATGAAACGCAAAGTAAAAGTAGCCTATAGCAGATTCTCAGCTTAGAAAAAGACGGGCCCACGAAACTTTTTGTCACCTCTTGGTGGCCCGACTTATCTCATCTGATAAGGCGGCCGTTTGATACACGTTTATATCATGGACGAAAATCGGCGTGAAAACCTACGCAACTTTTGATATATTTACAGATTAAATTTGGTAACACGGAAAAATCAATATTTCATATCTTTCAAGAACAATTTTATTTATTAAAATATGATATCGATCGAAATTCGAGCAAAATTTACAACAAAAAAAGTAAATTCGATAGTTTTTTTGCTGATAGAAAATCGACAAAACGAAAACTTTTTTTGAAAAAGGCCAATTTCATTAAAAATTATTCTGAACTTTGTTTATTCATTTGAAAAAATATTGTAAGAAATGCAAAATTTGTTTGCGAACAAGAATATCTACATTATTTTGAAAAAAAAACATTCTTCTTAAGTTTAACTTATTGCTCTCTAGCGGGTAGAGTGGACATTTTTCAAATTTTGATGGTCATTTTTTGTTTCTCTGGAATCATTTTACATCCTGCCTCTCGAAGATAGCCAACGTTTTGCTCTCTTGTGGGCATTTTAAATTTGTACGGTCATTTTCGGCTTTCCGATACCGATTTACCTCTTACCTTCGTAGTCTCTCAGTTTTTGAGCTGTGCACATGGCCTGACGTCTTTTCTGCTCTAGCTGGCTTTCGTCGTCATATTAGAGCTAAACCTATTTCGAACTTCAGATTCCTGCTGGTCAATTCGCCCGATAAACGTATTGTTTGTTGAGCCAGAATATGGCCCGCGCGTTTTTTGCTCTCTAGCGGCTTCGTGGACCATTTAGAGCTTAACCTATTTCGACTCGGATTCCCTGAGGTTGATTTTACCTCCAATGGCCTCATGGCGGCTATATTTTTGTGCCTGCGTTTCGTACCCTTGCCCATTTTGGGTCCAAGTTGGGATATTTTGGAAGACCAATTTTAGCACTTCTCGAGCTGTTTTCTAGCATTGTGCCGAAGTTTTTTGAAATTAATTAGTGAGCGTTTTTAGGAGTTAACAAATTGGGGTCACTTTAGGTCATTTTTGGGTTGGAGTTGGAACATTTTGACTAATTTTTTTGATCATCCTAGAGAATCAACCCTATATACTATATGAAGTCAAATCAAGTGTCCCAGCAAAAGTGGGTCTATACGATCAAAAGAGTAACAGCTCGCTAATGAGTTTATTTTCGAATATTTTTCAAATCTTGAAAATCCTAGATAATTGCATAGACCCACTTTCTGCTAGGTAGATACCCGGAAGTGACCACTTCTGGGAATGGTCATCAACATTTTTGAAATGTTCGCCGAAATTATCTTCAAGTTTTTCCCAGAAAATAAATATTATAATTTTCACCTTCCGGTCAAAAACCGGTAGTCCCATGAGTCATCAAAAAATACCGCCAAAATTTCTTGAACAAAATTTCACTCTCTAATTACCGGTAATATTATATACCCCTGGTATTATATATAATTAAAACACAATTTTTCCTTCGACTTCCGGTCTACACCGGAAGTCATGATTGTCATCGAAAATACCACCAAATTTTTTATTTCATCATCAAATATACCTTCTTGGTAATAATGATAAATAATTAAACACAACTTGTACTCGACTTCCGTCAAACCGGAAATCCATGAGGCATCGAAAAATACCGCCAAATTGTTTTTGACTAAAATTGGCGAGGCCCTCATATCTACCCTCTGTATTATATAAATTAATTAAAGCAATTTTCACCCGACTTCCGGTGAACCGGGAAGTCTAAGTCATGCGAAATAACCGCCATTGTTTTTGACAAAATTTCCACCCTCAATATATCTCTTGTATTTATAACCAATTAAAACACAATTTTTACTTCGACTTCCGTTAAAACCGGAAATCATTGGGCATCGAAAATACCCGCCAATATTTTTAAAAATATTCACAATCAATTAGGCGTGCCATAAGTGTTAATTATAAAGACAGTAAAACTTCTGAAGATTGTTAATATTTAAATGATTATGCTAATAAGGGGTAGGATAGAAACGGGATACAGGGGCAGATAGGGATAGAAAGGGATAGGGAGGCAAAAGGAGATAGAAACGGATCAAAAAGGGGGATGGGGATAAAACGGGATAACGGGGGGATGGATTTTGCCATCACCTATCGCCTCTATGGCTCTGAATTTTCTCATCCCCCGGTTTATCCCCTTCTATCGCCTATCCCTTTTGCAAAGGCTCTGTGGGATAATGGTTCTCCGACACTTATCAGCCGCATAACACCCGAAAATGCCTGAAGTTTAATCAATATCGTTCTTCAAAAACCCAATCTCACATTGGGTCAAGTTGGAAATGGAGTTATACATGAATAAGTTTTTTTTGATATTTTACAGTTACTTAAGTAGTTGAAAGAATTAAAAATAAAAAGTTTGCAAGAATGACACTTTATTGAAGGTAACAAATAAAAAAAATTAATTTTCACTATTTTTTTCTCATAATCAACCCGAAAAAATGTACTAAAATCTGCCACATCGCTGCTACCCCGCCTTAACTAACTTTTAAAATTTGAAAATTTTTGGACCTCTCTGGCAAATTTTCTTAAAATTTCACAATGTCTTTAAAATCTGACAAATTTTTTAAAATTTGACATATTTAATTTGAAATTCCAGAAGTTTTCTTGAATTTGGACGATTTATTGTTAAATTTAGAGTTTTTCTTGAAATTGACGAATTCCTTAAAACATTTGACAAATTACGCTTGACAATGTGGCAATGTTGTTTGTAGAAATTTTTTTTTTTTATTTGAATTGTGAAAATAAATTCGCTCCCAAATCGGCGAAGGCCCATAGAGGGAGTTTTATTAATTTTAAATTTGTTAAAAAATGGGCCGAAAAATCGCCGAACACCAAAAAAAGGGAGATTTTATGTTTACAATTTAATTTGTTTCGAAAAATGAGCCTTAAAATCGGCCGAAGACCGAAAAAAAGGGAATTTTATGCCTTAAAGTTTTGATTTTTTTTTTAAATCAGCCCAAATCGGCCGGAAGTTCAAATAAGGGGTTTTATGTTTAAATTTTTACAAAAATCGGCCGACAGGTCAATAAAAGGGGTTATATAATTTTAAGTTAATTTGTTAATTCTAAATGAGCCAAAATCTGGGCCGATCAAGGAACAGAATCAAGGAAAGCAATCAAAGGAAAGCCAATTTGTTGAAAATGAGCGCCCACACCAAAGCCGGCGTATTAATCATTAAATCGTTGTCCATCGGCTTCGGCCGAAGTTAGGGCTTGATGTGAAAACAAAATAAATTAAAAACCTAAAATCTTTTTTTTCGGGCCTTCAATTTCTGGGCCAATCAGCAATAAGGCCAAAAAATGTGAATTATTATAAGAAATAAAAAATTTGAATCCGCCGAAAATTTCTATTCAAAATAACTTTCTGGACTCTTTTTTGAATGTTGCCTTTCAACACAACTGCTAAATAACTAATTTGGTTGAAAAAAATTGACAGTTTTTTGTCATTCTGATCCCTCGGGAACTGTTTCGATATGTTGAGAAATTTAAAAAATTATGTTTTCTTGTCTCATTAACCGTGCGGCTTCTGTTTCCAGGGTCAAAAGTTGTCTTTTGAGCACTTTTTTTTTCGACCCAATTAGCCAATGAGCAAAATTAGAAAAAAAAATTTTTTTTTCTACGAAAAAAGTTTAAGAATCTTCTTTGGAAATTTTCTTTTAGACGATGTCTTGATTATTTTGAATGTTAGCCAAAATGCTGCACAACTCAATTGCAAGAAAAAATGGATAATTTTTCGTCCTTCTAAGTACCACTAAATACAATTTTCTGATGCTTGAAAAATTTAAAATTATGTTTCTAAGTTCGAATTTAACCCATCGTTAAAACTTTGTGAAGAAAATTGTCAAAATTTCAAACAAATAAAATCTTTTAAGAAAAAAAAATAAATAAAAAATTTATTTTTTGCGAAAAATATTTTAATTGTCGAAGGAAGTTTTCGAATTTGGGAAATAAATTTAAAACTATTGTTTTTTAAAAACAAAGGTTTCAAATTTGGAAAAAATTATCAAATTTCTAATAAAATTTGTTAAATTTTCTTTCAAAATTAGATAATTTTTCCCAAATTTGAAAACATTTCTATCAAATTGGCCATTTTTTTTAAATTAACTAAAATGTTAACCTCCGCACACCAGAAACGAGAACTCGGCTACACCAAAAAACTTCTAAAGGCAATAACTTTTAGCGCTTATCAGGAAAAACTGGAAAAGATATCAGATTAACTTGTATGAGATTTTTTTCACGTGATTGAGATCAAGGAAAGAATAAGGTAAATACAATAAACATTTACAAAATTCGAAGTCTGTGAACTCGATAACTGCCAGGAAAAGAGAGGTTCACTCACCTGTATTTCTGAAAACCATGACATTTTTTACGATGACATATAAGTTACAAATTTACAGAGTGAAACTCTAGCTATTTATAACTTGTTTCACATTGAAATAATGATATCCGATCGCTTACAAACAATATCATATCGCCGCGCGTCAAATAACTGCAGCAAACCGTGAACAATATTGGCTAATCATCTAAACTCAAAATCGTACCACCTTATGCTTCTACACTTGAATCGATTTGTCTTTGCGCTTATATTGGGGTTAAATTGCCATTCAATTTTTTTGTAAAAATAATTTTTTGAAAAATTTTTTCTTCATTATTGAGTTTCATACAAACTTGTGGAAAAAATTATTCTTCGTATAGAGACTGCAGAAAAAAATAACACACACACACAAGAATCATGAAATACTTTCCTAAAAATTGGCTCTCTCGTTTTATCACAACAATTGAATTTTTAAAGAAATTTTGGGCGAAAATCCAAAAAAAAATAGGAAGAACTATCTTCTCGAACGTACAAAAATTTTCACAATATTTTGGAAAGAGAAAAAATGCAACACATACGCATTTGAAATTGTAGGTCTGTAACAATGTATTCTGCGCCGTTGGCTCCCCCGAAAATTTTTTTTCCTTTATGATAAGTCACAGGGTGTGAGGGGTTTAAACCTTTTTATTTCAAATTCAAAATTTTTTTGAAAAGTTTCAAAATATTTCCTGAAAATTTGGCAATTTTTTTTTCTGATATTTTCTCAAAAAATTTGCTTTCTTTGATTGCTTCTTGATCGGATCGGTCCGATTTGGGCTCGAAGAAACGGGCGCTAGAGATCAAAAAATAATCTTTGATGAAAAATTAATTTTTATCTGAATCCGCCCGTGTTACAAAATCAGACCATAGTGCTAATATCGTTTTCCAGCAAACCGTACCCAGGAATCTTTTTGGTGGCATTTAAATTGTCTAATTTCTTACTTTAACTATCAAAATTTCGATTTCGCAGCACATTTCTTGTCGATTTACGGCCAAATTCAAAAAATGCTTGCAAAATCTTGCTCACCACCCGTTGGGCTGTTACATTCCGAAAATGACATTGCTTTTCCAAATAAGCAAAAAAGAATAGGACTTTCAAAAAAAAAAATTTGCCTCGCGGTTTATCTCAATTTACCGTCGGTTGAACATGCTATGAAACAACGTTAGAAGT
>SCLH01000774.1:64770-101460 GCA_004367855.1 Oikopleura vanhoeffeni | reverse complement strand
AGAGGAGATTTATTTCGGAAAAAACTGTCTCAATGGATTATATTGACTAAGGCTGCTCTGAAGCCTGACACAAGAAAATAAAATTAAAACTTTGAAAATGAAGGAGAAGATACGTGTAATAGTGTTTTTGAGGAACTTTTTTAGGGTCACTGTGTTGGCGGTTGGTCGATGTAATCAGATTACAATTCAAAGTGAAATAAATTCCCCAGAACGACTTTTTAGTCTCAGCCTCATACACTTAAACTCGTTTTCGACCAAACTAATGGAGAGATACCCCAATTTTTTCTGAAGGAAAGTTCTTATTCAATGTAAGTACTAGAAAAGAAAATGCCGAAACTAAAGTACTGCCGGAAAAAAAAATTGATGCGTGAAACCAAATTACCAGTATTTACGACATATACGTCCTGACTCAAAAGTAAAATACAATTGCTTTCCCGAAAAAGTCGTTCATCGTTACTGCATCATTTTGTATACTCTAGGATCTCAAGTACCTTTAATGAATTTTATCTTGCCTAAACCCGCAGTAGACAATCCGAATTTGTTAAACGTAAGAAGTCGCAAAACTTTCGAGAAGAACGAACGGTAATGAAACTGTACAGTGAAGAGCCGGCTTGAAAATCAATCAAATTTTGGGTAAAGTACAATGAAAGATTTTGAAATAACTTTCGAAATTCGAATAATTTTGATTTTTTCAGAAAATATAACAAAGTGCTAGCAAGAAAAATAAAAATCAAAGTAAAACTTTAAAAAATACTGAAAGTACAGGTTTTTTTTTTTTTTTAATTTTCTTGATGACAAAAAAATGAAAAGAAAAATTACACAATAAATAAATATCGACATTTTTGATTTGAGGTCGATTTAAAGCGTTTAAATAAATTGGATCGAGGAGCGTACTTTAACTGGAGTTTTTTATTATTTTTAAAAAATTCTTGCATATATTTTTTAATACAAATGTAGCTAATTCATAAAATTTAATTTCACATAAAATAACGCTCGAATATAAAATGAGTGTGGAAAAAAAAAAAAAAAAAAAGAAAGGAAAAGGGATGTGTCGGGAAAAAAAGGGAAAAAAAGTAAACTTCAAAAAAAATAACTCAACATACTGGTAAATTTTTATTTGTCTAATTTCCTCAAGTGAAACAAAATGTATTTTCTAAAATATTGTAGAAAAAAAAATCTTAGAGAAATTCATTCATCACAAAAAAAAATTCCGAATTCCTTAACGAAGAGAAAAAGTTAAAAATCGAGAAAAACTTACGTAAAAAAGCCAATAATATCAAAGAAAGAGCCGACTTGAAATCATCATTTTTCTTTATAGTAATTCTTTTTGTGAATGATCTACTTTTCTTTAACTTTGCGAGTGTTTATAAACCTAACGGATCTATAGCGCTTTTTTTTTTAAGGTTGAGTGGTTTTTATACTTTATGCATTCATTCCAAGGTTTAATTCAATGATTTTTTACGGACTTTGGTTTTGTGGTCAATTCTTCCGGTAATTTTAATGAGGAAAATGTATATTCTATGCAGAATTTAGGCGAACGTATAAGAATAAATTAGGGCAAGGGAAGTCACTAGTAGGGCATGCAAATTTTTTTGAAAAATTAATCCACCGCAAAAGCTGTATCTGGTAGGAGTGGTTCAGATTATTTTCAAAAAATATTCCAACTCGACTAATTGACTAAAATAAACCCGAATTGATCTATATGACCAAGGACAGGTAGTAAATCTTCCCGCTTATTAAGATTATTTCAAAACCTCGGCCATATGATAAAAAAAACTCGTGAAATTTCAAAATTGGTCA
Organism: Oikopleura vanhoeffeni; assembly: GCA_004367855.1. Lineage (NCBI taxonomy): Eukaryota > Metazoa > Chordata > Appendicularia > Copelata > Oikopleuridae > Oikopleura > Oikopleura vanhoeffeni. The sequence goes on along the minus strand of SCLH01000774.1, from coordinate 99,660 downwards.
CAATATTAAAAATTGACTGAAAATTACCTCAAATCACCTTGAAATGACCTTCAGTAAATTCTAAACTGTTCAACTTTAGATTATTCGAGATTTTTTGTCAATGGGATGTTTCCATCGGGTAGATAGCTTTCATGTTGGATAAAAGTTGAAAGCTTCAGAAATAAATAATTTTCGATGTTTACGGGATTGTACGCGTTGGAACACGTAAAAATCCGTTTTTTCTAATTTTTGGAAAACTTATCGGCCGATATGGCCTCCCCTGTAATGGTAGTTTTAGAAAATTAATATACAGCAGCAATAAAAATATATTCAGCTTGTTTCTATTGAAATTTTTATTTCTGGTCATTGCGTTTGAAAGCTCGCTCATTTTAAATTTAGAATTTATTAAATTTTGTTGTAATTTAGATAGCAAACGCGGCGGTTTTTGAGGGTTTTTTTTCAAAAAGATTCATAAAGTCAACAATAATCAATCTGAAGAAATTCAAGATTAAACAAAGTAAGCTGAAGGTGAAAACTGTGTTCCAAAAAAGTTTATCCTAAATGTTAAAGTGGCAAAAAGTTTCCCATTCAAGACAAAAAAATTCCGAAAAAGTGAATAATCTGTCAAAATGCAAACCGACCCCCTTAAAGCAATTTTAAGTTGAAAATAAGAGTTGAACTAAAAAGAGTGGTAACGGCACAGAGTACAATGTATAAAGATTAAAGTAAAGTTTCAAAACCATAGTGTGAACTGCCTTCAACTGTTTTTGATCGTTATTGTAGGACGTTCACCTCCCTTTGTAGACTTACATTTAATATTTTCTTTCGATAATTTTAAAAACTTTGTTTTCAAAAGACTTCACACAAAAAAATGTAGGAACTTTTCAACATTTTTAAATTAAACAAGGGTCAACAAAGACTTGTCGCAGATCGGTTTGCTACAACTGAGTTTTTATAATTAACCTATTGTACCCAAAAAGTTTTATCCAAGAATTTTATGAAAAAGCAAAGGTTTTCGTTGCGTGTCTCAGAACACAGAAGACATAAATTATTTATATAAAGAAATTGAAAATAGTATTCCTTGGTGTTTAGTGCATGTTCATTTTCCAAGACCGACAATGACATAAAAATTTTTAGAACAAAGTATTTGCTACAAAACATCACCGTTTTATAAACACAGGGGCAACGTTTCTCCAAACGCACCTAAACAAACGTGGTTCTATTGTGGTCTGATTTTTTGTGAAAAATTTTGTATGAAAACTTAGTTTTATTATTGCTAGATGAACCCCTGACAAGGTCGACTGGTAAAAGAAGATTCCGTGGCAACCCATCAAATGGCGTATCAGATGGCTTACCAGTCACTGGTCACAAATCTATCCACTTTTTTCTTGATCTATTTGCAGAAAGTACCATACTGTAACAAATACATGGTTGTAGGGAACATCTCTCTCTCTTCTCTGTCTATCTTTCACGATTTTCCCTATCCAATTTCGAAAAACTACCTATTGGGTTTTACAAAATCTTCAGCCTTGTCGACTCTATAAGGGAATTATCTTTGTAACCAATAATGATAATTAGGTAGGGGCTCAGCTTGTACGAATATGTCAATATCTAAATATCAGTGAGGGTGAACAAGAAGCCTATATAATATAATTGCGTACCAGAGTACAGTTATATTTCTAGGTAAATAACGGAACCCCCTCCCTTTCCCATTTTTAGAATATATTTTTTTTTCAGACAACTATTTTAAAACGCTAATAAAAAGTTATTAGCTCTCAAGTTATAACCCTTCTGAACCTGGTTAATTTTAATTGACAAAACGATTTTTCTTGAATATTATTATTTTTTTGCATTGAATAGGGATGAGGAAATTCTTTAGAGGAACTGGATAAAGGCTTCTTGGATTAAATTTCATAAGTATGAAGAAAATTGAACCGATTTGTTTTTTTCTAGCGCCAAGATTCTTGATAGTGAAAATCTTTCAAAGGACCTTCACGAAGGTTTTTCAGAGTGTAATGCTGATTTCACACATGCTTTTATGGGGATTGTGGTCCTAAAAACGCTCTGATATGACCTACCCACGTTTTCTTTCTTCGATTAATAAGTCAAGAATCATTTGGTTGCAAACCTTGAAAACTCAGGGAGGAGATAAGATGAAAAAAAATACGTCAGTTTTTGTAAGCACGTTTATGATTGACGAACCATTCAGTCACCTTCGATTTTTGATATGAATGGCAAGATTTTTTTTCAAAAATATTACAGATAGGTTAATATTTGGTCCAACGATTTGTACTTTTGCGACACTTCGTCATTGAAAACTATCCGTTTTTCGCTATAGAAATGCGACGACCACCCCCTAAATCCACTTGTGAGCAGATAAGAGTTAAAAACCTTTATCCTTCAAATACTACTAGGCAAACACTGGCAATAAGCAACAGTGACCAACTGTCAGTGAGGAGAATGGACTACGCTTTAAGCTCATTTGATTTTTTTTTCCAGCTCTGATGGCAATTGCAACACTCTGGATAATCTGAAGAGTAATTGGAATTTTGGCAAATTGAAACAAATTGTTCGACGAAAAAAATAAAAAAAAAAATCTCAGATCTCAAAATAAACTAGAAAAAAATAACTAACAGGATGCGGCATAAAATCTATACCGATTTTTTGACTTCAAATTTTTCATGATAAAGCCTTACTTTTAGGGCCGCATGGGCAACATGAATTGACAACAATAGTAGCATCAGAACTCATTAATCACTGAAGCTAAGTGCCTCAAACAAAAGAACAATACAAAATGATAATGTTTTTTGTTTTCGACTTATATTTAATGCATTTTAATAGGTTTTAAGTTAAAACTTTTAAACTAATTTTAATTAACAAAAAAACCTTTCCGATTTCAATACCCAATCACCTTCAGTTTTGTTGTGAAGGCGATTTTTAGAATCAATTAGGCAATTCGTTGTCACCTGCGAAACAAATTTTTACTCAAAAAAAAACTCTGTTTTATCTCTCACAGCAACAACTGAAGATGATTTCATAAAATCGAAAAGCTTTTTTTTAAATAAAAATGTATCAAAACCTATTAAATACCAATTTGGTCTTGGCTTGGCAAATGAGGTTTTTGCAGGTTTAAATGTTAGAAATTTTGCAGCGATTTAAAAAGGGTAGCCAGTGAAAGCGAATTGTAAAAACGCATACTTCAAAATGATGCGTTCTACAATTTTTTCGCCCGTTATCATTTAAAGGTAGATGCCGCTTAAATTTTCTTAAAAACAGAGTGGCCAAAAATAAGATTTTTTAAAAGTTTAGTACAAAACATATTTCGCCAACAAAACTTTTACAAAATTGAAATGAACGTTAGGTAAGTTTTAAAAGGGTTCAGTTGTAAAAAAGCCCTTTTGAACCTGGAATACAGAAAAATAAGTTCCCGCCAAGGCACCAGAGCCGATATTCGGCTCTTCTTGAAACGTGGTTTACAGAAAGCCCAGGGAGTTGGAGTTTCAATTTTTCTTGCATTGGAAGTTGAAAGAATATTTTTTTGGCATCCGACATTTTGAATTCTGGAATTTTTATATTTGTTCTAGAAAACATAGTGAGAAAGCAAGGTCAGCAATATCATGTGATACAAGCTCACATTGTCGTCGCAAATTTTATTTATTTTCGAATCGATGCGCAAAGGATTCGGAATACGTCTGAAATTTGGTCAAATAGATATATGTATCATAAATCAAAAGTAATTTGTAAATAAGTCTTTGAATTTTGGATGAAATACATTACGAATTATTGTAAAAAATGGTTATTTTTTCCCAAATAAAAGCACGATAATTACCTTTGTTATTATTTCAAGTAGATGTTTTCAAAGTAGATAAAGTAATCAAAGTGAACAGTGGGACCATTTTGATTGCTCAAAATTAATTTTTATAATAAATTATATTTTTCAATAGAATCTTAAATTGAAAAATTTTTGAAATTTCACTTAAAAAACATATCTGTCCCTGGTAGGGTGTCACCTATCTCGGAAGGTCGAAAAAAATGTCGAAATCATGCCGACCCTAGTCCCTAAATACCAAAATTTTTTCCATTTGAACAATTATCCAAATAAAAATGATATATTTTTTTGGAATTGGCCGCAAAAATTTCGGTACGGTATAACTGATTCCCGGTTTCCATTTGAAACAAAAAGTCCCGAAGGCAATCAAGTTGAGGCGCTAGAGTGACGCTAAGTGCGGTGAGCGGAATATGGTGAAATAAATAACATACGTATGGAATAAAATAACTTTTTATTTTTATAAAAATAATATAAGACAATTTATATACTATAATTAACATATATAGAGATGATATTTGTAGCGATTGAAATTATTCTGCAAATCAGGTCAATGCCAAGCAGTGAAATTTCAATTTTCTTTCGATTTTCTCTGCTTGATTGCTCATTTTGTCCGGCAGTTTCAATTGCAACACGAGTTGATTTTCCAGGGATAATTTTGTAAATTCATAAATTCCCTCTAAGTTTTTTATTAAAATATCAGCATCACTTACGGGTAGGCTCAGAAATTCTGAACAACCGACAACTCAATGGTGGTAATTTATTACCAAAGCTAAAACTTTGAAAACATAATATTTTCTTCCTGGGCAAGTTATGGTTCGACATACTAGACTCATTTTGAAGCTCAATTTGAGCTGCTCAAAACAATTTTTTCGCAGATAAAAAAATAATTAAAAATGGTTTTCATGTTTACGATTAAAATGTATTTTTACCTCGATTTACTTTCAAAAACGTAAAAATTGGCGTAATTGAAGAAAACGGTGCATTTGGTAGATTTGGCACTTTTTCCTTTTTTTTCGCTGATGGAAACTTTTAAGTCACTTCAAAACATGTAGAAAAATAAAATTTAGACCGTAAACTTGGAACTTCTGAGCCCCTTTGTATAATATCTGATTTTTGTCAGATCGATAGTATTACTAAAAAGTAAATATAAAATAAGTATAATATAAATCTGCTTTTGAAATAACACTCAAAGGAGTTTGCTAACATCGGAGGTGTCTAAATTACAGTAAATTAAATTTCGTTTTTTATTAATTAGAAGCTCTAAAAAATGGTCTCGACCACCGGTTTAAAATACCGTTGAAAATCTTCATAATGTTTTTGGAAGAAACAATTCCTCGACATTTTTTGCCTTTTTCAGAAGATTTTAGGAAGGCTTGAGCCGATATATCGCACTGTGATTCCAAGGGTTAACTAAACATATTTAGATTTTTTTATTTGAGGCTTTACGAGAAATTTAATTTTGGGGAAACTAATTTTTTTAATAATTCGACAAGAAAGGGTATTAATGTTTCTTCATGCTACTCGTGCATGATGCACGTAGAAAACGCCATAATTAGAGAATTTAGTAATAATTTACTTTTTTAAAAATCAAAATTTGGCGGATTATTTTTAGGCGTGATTAACGTTCCCTCATTTTGAGCTTATTAAAACTTTAATCGGATAAGTCGGTTTCAAAACCGAAAATTAAACAATGCACCGCGGTGTTGACAGTGTCAAATGACACCTATTTTTACTACTGAGAGGCCACTTTGGTTGAGAAAATAGATATGCCAAGAAATGTTGACTAGAATTGTTTTTATTTCTGTTATTTTGTAAATTCTAGGTTTTCCCTATAAATGCATCGGTCTACGGCGTTATGATGACAATACAAAAAAATGTGTTTCCTTTCTTAGTTCTCAAAGTGTATTTACTGCAAATTTACGGTCCAGTTTGGTGTTATATTGACTTGATAAACTTTTTTACGTTTTTCGGGAGTCGTTCGTCTTAACCTTGTGAAGCACAGAGTCTATATGCATAAAATAGGTTTATAATTTATAGACCTCAGAGGACAGATCCTGAAATACTTTGAAAAATGGGAATTTTTAGCAATTGGATTAATTGATCCTTCAAAAATTCTGACCAAAATGAAATCGGCCCTACTATTCTGCAAATCCCAGGGTTTTGATTTGATGCGAGTATCCGCGTTGTTTATATCACAATAATAATCAGATCTGTCCTCTGAGCAGGGTTTCCCAGCACATAAATCTTGCTCGGCGTGCCTACCTCTGCCTCTGAGAGTCTGAATAAGGCTCAAGTGACCTAAACCACCAAAAAATCGCCGAAAAAATTATCATAGAATTATTTAAATTCCTATGAATTTGAAAACAAATGGAAAAGTGGGAGTAAAATATAACATATACTGTTAGCGGCCCATGTTTGATGGTGATCGCGGGACATTGAGAAAACGGCAAATGATATTATTAATCAAAATCAGATATCCTCAATATTTATATTCTAGATTCAACAAGGTTTTGTATTTTTATCTGTATATCAGGTTACAATGTTTTGTTGGGCAATTTCGACTTTTCCTTTAAATTCACCAAACCCTAATATTTGCAGTTATCTTAATTTCGGTTTCGAACGCCGAAAAACTCTTATCCGAAAAATATCTACCCGTTTAAGCACATACTTTCTGGGTGATATTTCGGAAATATTATTTTTTTGCTTTTATTGAATTTGATGAAAATGCAGAAAAAAAAAAAATGGGATTTCAAATGAATTATCAATGGATGTGAAAACTTGCGTTTTCCTTAGCATCACTTTTTCAAAATATTCACTTAATTGTATCAGTAATGTCACGATTTGTGCTCTCGTGTATTCTTGATTTTTTCACAACTTACATTATTATCCGTCAATAAAAAAGGCTCAAATTTGCAAACACGTAGGTGGCTTCGAAATGTAATACGTTTCGAATTGGCGGACATGTAAATTGTTGTAAACAATCAAGAAACGAGAAGCAAAATTGTGACATTATCGTATGTCACATACCGATTACGGGGTCATCTGGTCATTTTTGCTACTTTTTCAACACAAAAAAAATAATTTCGGATTTTGAAAAACGACTAAGTCCGATGAGTTCTTGATAGCTCAAACTGAGCTATCAAATTAAATAAAAAAATATGTATATTATAAAATGGTCGTGAACTCATGACTCATTATACTAATTATTTTTTACCTGAAACTAATAATTAAACAATTTTCCAGTAATCTCTTAGAAAAAATAAAATATTGGTCCGATTCGACCATTTATTCTATCTTTATATTCACTAGATATTGTGCTCAGTTTTCACTATCTTAATAGAATTGAGTCGTTTTCCCAAAACCGATTATATATAAAAATTTGGCTAAAAATGACCGTAATTGCATACTGTGGTAAATAATTTAAACGATTTCAAAATTGTTATTTTAATGAAGGTCAATTTTTTCTAAATTAGTTTTGAGGTACGTGTACATGGTTTTTGAAGTATTTAAGTAATGTTTATTCAGTTTCATTTTCTGACAAATCTTTTATAAAAACACACATAGTCCCGTTTTTGAGTTAATGTACATATCTGCAATTTTAATAAAGCTTTGTATGTAATTGGTAGATTTAATGAGGATTACATTGGCGGCATAAGTGGTTATGTATATCACCTTTAGTAATTTGTTTTAATAAACACTTTTGGTCAACTTTTTCATTTACTTGCGGCGTCCCTGAATTGATGGGTGAATTGACACTCACTGTTTATATCATTGTTGCTTTCCGTCTAAAACGTTAAGAGGTTCCCTGAAAAATATATTTAATCAATCGGGATTTTTTTGTAATACCGCAAATTCGGGAAAAAGGTCCTTTTAAGGGTATTGTGTCCTACATTTTATCAGTTATTATGTCATGAAAATGCATCCAAATCATCATTGTGTTTGTGAACGCATAAAACAACCCAAATTGAACAAAAAAATGTTTTCGAAATTTTGATTTTTTTCGATTTTTCTAAGTTAGTTTGTTTCTCAAATTAATGTTCAAAAATAACGTTGTGTCAATTTGACCACTAAAATTTCAATATAATCGGGTATGACGTAAGCAACTTTCTCTTTCAGTGTTTCCCCAGCTTTTTTTTCTTTTTGAAGGCCTAACTTTTTTCGAAAAAATCGAAGCACATTTTTTTTCAGAATTTTTTCACGGGACTGACCTTGAAAAAATTCATAATTTTTGTTTGGGTGTCGAAATTTGACAAAAACGCTCTACAAAGTTTTTGTTTGTTAGAGCCTAGCTTTGCAGAAAATTTGAGTAAATTTTGAAAATTTAACCTAGAGGAGATAGATTTTCCGATGAAAAAAAGCTCAAAAACCGGGTATTTTGGACCGGTTTTTTTACCATATCTTGAATAAAATATAGCACTCATCGAACAAAAGCGTCCTACAACGTTTTAGTATAATACTATTATAACAGGTTATGTTAAAATTTGGTTAATGATTTCAAATATAAACTCAGAGGAGATAGGAATTTCCGGTTTTGGCTTAAGGGGCTCTTGTGCCGCTTATGTGTGAAGGAGTGTGGTCCAACAAAAAAGTTTCGGCAATTTTTTTGCAAGTTGAGGCTAGTTTTACAAACTGGGGTAATCTGAATATATCCATTGAAAGCCCGTTTGGCTATATATTTCATCGAGAAATATGTCAAATTGGGGGCGCGGTTACGCCTTAAGTATAAAGATAAGTAAATTTTGACTTGATAACTTAAAAAGGGCCCTTTTTCCCAGATTTTCAATCACCAATTTTTTTTTTAATGTATTTTTATCTGAAATTTGTTTACAACTACAGTCTGAGTTTTTTTTTATTATGCAATTGGTTTTCATCAGCCGGCTAGACCATGTTTGTGGATAATTTTTTTTATCGAAGAAAAAACTCTAGTTCTCGCGGTGGCGAGTTTTGTTTGATCCAGATTTTTGCAGCATATATATTGTCAAACTCGTATATCCAGCGTCCTGATTGGTCCAAATGCGAACGTGCACAAAGGGCCGAAAGCTGCCTAAAAGCCTGCTTTTCTTTCATGTACATGTCCACAAATTGATATAAATTAACGGTGACCTTCGCCCCTACTTTTGCGGTTAGCGTTAGCGTTCTGAACTAATTTTCGGAGCTCTTTATTGGCTAAAGCGGGGCGGTGCATTTTGACAGAATTTTGCCACTTTTTTCAATTTTTTTTGTCTTGAAACTTTTGCACACTTCGAAATTTCGAATAAAACTTATTCGAAACACAAATTGCCACTTTTTCAGCTTACTTTGTATAATCTGAAATTTTTTCAGATTGTATTAGTTTTTACTTTATAAATTCGTCTGTTGAAAACACTCAATAAACGCGCGTTTGCTTCCATGGTGTCTAAATAACAGTAAAATTTATTAATTTTTTATTTGTTACTAAGAAGCCTAACATACGCTTTCGACCACCGGACTTGGATTTATTAAATTTTTATTTTAATAGATTTCTACGTCAAAAAAATCGAAATTTGAATTTGTGAAAAAAGACGAACAAAAGAGCGAAAAAAACGAAATTTATGCCGAACATCGGACAAGAAATATTTCATTGCATTGAGTTAAATAAAATAATTGCAAACGGTGGATTGGGTCGATATCCATTCGGCAAGTTTGAGTGTGATAAAATTTAATTTAATTCCCGGATAATGACAGGGCCTTAGAGTATTCGCCGTATGCCGTAGTTTTCGTTTGAAAAAGTATATTTCCGAGAGTATTAAACAAAAGCGAAGAAACCAAAAACAAAGGCATATTTCAATATAGCGAACGAAGCATTCCAAATAATTTTCAGCTAAGGATTACAAAAATATTTGTTTGAAAAATTTTGAACAAGAAATAATGGACAATTTTCAACCATATCTCCAAACTAGTTGACCGAAAATCTCAAAAAAAATGTTTCAGATGATTCTTGAAATAGCAATATAAAAAATATGTGGTCTCCTAAGCCAAATAGTAAAAGTGGCCAATTTTGAAGAGTTTTTTTCGTTGATTTGAAAACAAATAATGGAAATAGAATTGACAAAAAAAACCCTTTTTTTATAATGTTCGGAACTTTTTTCAAAAATTTGTCGAATTCGAAAAGTTAAATTCGTACTTTCAAATTTCAAAAAAAACAATTAATCAAAATCCTGTAGTTACAAAAGTTACCTGGATTATCAAACTTACTTGGATGGTATATTGAGATAAATATATAAACCCAGTGAAAGTTTTTTCATCAATGAGCCCATATCCGTACTGTCAAAATGCACCGACCCCTGTTAAGTAGGAGATATTCAGTTCTTCTCATTGGTCAAAGGCAGGTCGAACACGGAAAGTAGAGTCTAGCGAATCCCAAAGTAAAAGGGATCTCATCTTTGATATACAAACCAAAATATTAATTCTCCATTTTAGTGAAAAATTATATTTCCTATGTTTATATTAAAAATGTTTTAATAACATGCGCGGCTGTGAAGTTATTTTTTCGCAAATTCGGCGATATTGGCACAGGAAGTATTTTAGCTACAAATCGTGAAATGCGCTAGTTTTTTTGGGCAAATTCGGTGATATTGGCCGGCGATATTGGCCCGGCACCCTTTTTGAATTCGATAAAATAATTTTGCGAATTTGAAAAAAAACCATCAGGCGTGAGGCATTTTTCAATTTTGACAACTTCATTTTTTATCGTTTCTATTCTTTATGGTATTTTCGGAAGGTATATTATATTGACAGTCTTTAGTCATTATCAAGTCGTTTATTCCTCTCGTAAAGTTATGGAATAATTCGACAAGGTATCTAACAATCTAACGAAAAGCCTCTCATTGAGGCATTAAGCCTTTCATGATCCATGAAGCTGAATGATAAGAAAGATCAAGAAGACCTTATAGACTGTATTAAAATAAAAGATAACCAAAAATATCTAAATATCAATTTCCACATATATTGAAAAAACTCAAGCTAAAGGCTTACTTTTGTGAACCAAGTGTCTAAGTTGAAACAGAATCATAGACTTGACACGATTTGAAGCCAAATAATATGAGAAAACCAGCATACTTAAATTTTGTTTTGGAACTAAAAAGACAAACTTAGAATGTTTTGAACCCAAGCCTGTCTATAGTTATTGCTTGAGTGATTACACATGAGGACCGATAAAATTAGCGGTTCCAGTTATCAAGACCCTTGCTATAACATATTCAACGATAACATAAGACCACACTCAGTGGGATCGATACAATGACGCGCTATAGAGATAGAAGCGTTTTGAGCTGGAGTTTCTCGTTGGGAAAAAGGAATATAATATTTCCATGATGGTTCGAAATTTTTCATATATCCAAAAATCAAACTGTTTGTATCTTTTTAGAAAATAAAAACATTGGGCACCTCTCACGTCTGATTTAAGAATATATCAACGTGGTTTTTCTGAATTTATACTGTTAAAGGTTTAGGCTGAAAAAAATCACTTGATTGTGTTTTTGAGACGGACTATTCTGTATAAATACGCGGGTATATGAGTAAATATGTAGAATTAGAAATGACATTGGACTGCCCTTTTTTGACTTCAACTAGGGCGTCTCTTAAAGCTTCGCTAAAGCCTTAAAGCTCTCAATAAAGCTCGATTTTAAAAAAAAAATACGAAATTTAAATTTTTCAACCAAGACCGTGGAAAATAAAGAAAAAATTGAAATCTCTGTAGCCGTTAATAGTTAATAATAGAATTTAAGTTCTAAATTAATAAATTCAACTCACATTTTCTGATAGATGCGGCAGAATCATTTTTCAATTATTTTAATGTTCAATTTATTGTCAGTGGCAAACAAGCCGGTTATACAACACCGGATTCTCTCTAAAGTAGTTACTTAGTTATACATGTATGAATAATTATTATGATTAATAATTATAAATTATAGTTTATTTTTATTCGTTTGCAACGTTTCGCTATTGCATCTCAGGGCTTAAGTTTGATACGAAAGATAAGTTGAATTAAGATTAATAAATTCACATTTTAAAATTACTGTTGATAATTTGTCACTTTTAGTAAAAATCAAAAAATCAGTTCCCGTGTGGCGGGATTTTTCGTCTAGATCACAAATATTTTTCCTTGAATATATGAGTTTGACCAGCCGATCGTGTCTGTCACTTAATTTTTGTCTTTGGATAACCACACTAAGACCCACGCCAGCAGTTCCGGGTTTTTAAAGTTCCGGTTTATTTAATAAGAACTATAAAATTGACAAAACGTGCTGAAATCCTGTGGTAATTGGCGAAAAGTTCTGAATTTTTAAATTTTAACCTGCAGAAAAACGCACGATTTGTTGTAAAATTAAGACAATGGTTGATAACGAAAAATTTCTTGCCGAACTATACAAAAATCTCAAAACTCTCTTTTGGTTTTCGAACGAGGTCTCTGGCTGCAACATTACATATTTTTTCACCAGTTGTTACCTGAAAATGGGTTTTCGGTGATTCTGAGTCAGTGCAAAAACTTGATTAAGCTTTCGTTGGGAGACATCATACTGTACAGTATAGTTAAAAATATAATCAACTGTTTTAATTTTCAAAAACCGCGGAAGAAGTAGACTTTTACTAAAAAATAATCATTTTTAATTTTGGAAACTTGTTTCTGATTAGATAAGCAATTGGTGCTTTCTGTGTTTCGCGACTGAAACCGCGAATTTCAGACTAAAATATTGACGAAAACCCCCTAAAAAACAAGTTTGATAAAATAACTAGTGTATATTTATGGCTGAAACCACATACAAATATAGCAAACTTTCCCTAAGTTTCTCTAGTAAACCAGCTTTCGAAAAAAAAAATAATGTCAATAGTCTTTTTGTATGCCCAGACACTCTTTGAGATCGCCTACCTTACAAGACCACCTCATTCAAAACAAAAAAAGCTATCTCCTTCTTGGTTTAACAATCAGAATAATTTTAAAATTCTAACAAAAACCTTATAAATTAGTGGGCCTAACGCAAGGCAAGCCATTTGTCGATAAATGCTATATTTTCTAGAATATGCAATAAACTAGCGTTTTAAAGACAACTATCCATGGAAAAATCTATCCTCCCTCCTGTAAGTTAAATTTTAAAAATCCCTTTAATTTTTTCAAAAAGGTTATCTCTTAACACACAAAAACTCAAGGGGAGCCTTTTTTTTTCAAATTTCCAAAAAAAAATGATACTTTTGATAAAATCTTTATCCTAGTCCCACGTTCAGAAACTACCCCCATAAGTATATTTAATATATTCAAATTTCACCCAGTCACAAAGATAAAAAATGGCTCTGCGGCCACTGGTGGTGCCAGGTGTCAAAGATTATAATGTCAACAAATATCTCAACTTCAAGTTAATATTTTTGATACACTCTATTTTGTAGAGGAATTTTCTGCCAAGTTTTTTTACTTACAAATTCTTGTGGGTTCAGATTTTTTCAAAGGAAAAGTTGGGTTATTCGAAGGGTTGGAAATTAAAGTGAAATCAAAAAGATTGAAATCAAACGTACCAATTTCGATCTAGAAACTTTTTGTACCACTTTCGAAATTGCGAATGTAGACACTAAAATGTAGAACACTTATGTTGAAATAACTGCCCAAAACAAAACGTTTAATTTTCAAATTCTATTTTTTCAATTCCAAAAAAGTTGAGAAATTTCAATCAAAAACTACAAGTTCACAGGTTCGTTCCTGAGTCTTGGAAATAAAAAAAAATCGGAAAAGGCTAACGTTTTGACCTTGATCGAGGCTTTTGCGGTAAATTGAATGCAACAAATTCGAAAATTTTCTATATATTTCGAGGAATAAGTAGACTTTAAGCGTGAGGCTCCCAAAATAAGCTGTTTTGAAACCACTAGAGGCAAAATTTTCAATAAAAGGACATGCTTGGAAATGCACATTCAATATGTTGGAAGTTGAATTGCAAATAACAAGAAAAAAATGACAAGAATATGAATGAGGAGTAGGCTTTTTAGGTATTTCTAAAGGCCGCCTGCTAAATATCATTTTCTGAGCGTAGGTTTATATAATCGGAATGATAATGAATGGCACGCCAAAATCCGAGAAGTTATCCTACATGTTTAAAAAAATTGGATACGTTTCTGATACCAAGTTTCTCAGAAAACTGCACTTGAAAACTTCAAAAACGCGTAATTATCGGACGCATCACATGTCCTAAGAGGGGTTTGGGTGTAAAGAATCATCAGTGGAAGAAAAATATGTTTTATTATATTTTCTGAACGTTTTCACAATAATTCATTAAAAGTAGAACGAGACGATTGGTTCCGTCTTGAGTGTGAGGTTTTGCCGAGCGTACAAGGCCGTTCAAATGAAAACACAACACAACAAATGTTACCCTCTGCGGATAAATTAATATCAAATGAACCTATTTTACCTTATAAAAACAAAACAGAGAATTTTTCAAACGGTCGAAACATCCCATTTTATCATAACCATTATACTTTGCCAAACATTTGGTTTGATTTATGAACAGCAAATTTGACCGAGTATTAACGAATCAAGCACTGATCCTTTGCAAACATTGTTTTTGACTGCTAAAGAACCAAAAGAAGAATCTTTTTTTTAACGGAGAAAAACACGGTTCACTCGAAAACCTTCAATACTTTGGAAATTTTTTTGTTGATTTAATTACGCAAAATTGACCGAGTATTAATCGAATTTTGTGAATAGAAGTACAGTTTATTTAACGGTTTTTATGTGCGGCACCATTACACCCTTTGCCCAGATCCAAAATTTAACTTGCAGTTACACAGAGAAGGTTTTAGTCTCAGAATTTTTTTATTTATCCTATTCTACCCGCTTATCGAACCTTCCCAGTCTAGCTGGAGAAGTGGGAAAATTTTCCCCAGCAATTTCAAACATACTACATCCAGGGCGTTTCAAAAATTAAAAAGTGAATCGTATCGTATACACAGGGGGTGAAAAATGAAAAATGGATCCGTATCGGTATCGTAAGGTCTAAAATAAACTGGATCGTATCGGGATCCCGAATAGATTGCAAATAAAAATAAAAATAATAAAAAATTCTAAAATCTAGAAGGGGGTGGGGGGGGGGGGAAATAACAATGAGATCGTAATCGTATTGCAAAAACGATACGATACAATTATGCCGCATCCTGATTGCAGATAGCAATAAAACGAAGATTGAAAGTTGAAACTAAAAATTATTCCAGAATTGATTCTGATGAAATTATTCAGATGAGCGTCTACTGAAAACGCCCTTATTTGTAGGGGATTTAATCGACCTTTTCATTATTCTTGGAATTTCCAGCTAATAACATACAACGCCAAGTCCGGTTTAGGCAACTCTGTCGGGCGCAAGCAAAATGGCGAAAAAAGCAAAATGGACAAAACTTAAGAAGCTAAAATTGCGAAAAGAATTTGTGGCGCTATTAAAATCCACAAAAAATTGAATATCGAAAGTTTCCCTGATCTAAATGATTCAGATTGCACTTTTTTCTTCATTTACTCGTATTGGATGATCCCAACAATAAGGACGTCCGGTGTATAAATGTGGTATGATCCAGAATATGTAGTCCAGATGTAATAGGGTCTCATAATGAACTCCATTCCAATTAAGGTAAATCAGCTCTTGAGTTTCGAAACGCGTTACGCTCGATCAAGTTATTAAATATATACGAAGTAAAATGTTATAGATTGTAAGATTTTAATTTGAAACAGCCTGAAATAAATGTCTTTATTCAAAATTAGCGAACTTAAGGATGTGTGCATGTCTGATTTGAAATTTGCAGAGCTCTATTTACGAAAATCTGAAAGGCTTTAGGAAAATAATTCCAAAAATCCAATTCGGTAGACTCTAGCCTGTATGTTGTGAAATCAAAGGTCAAACTTAAATTTTGAATTTCGAAACACCAATGATCACATAGCCGTAACAAAAGGTCATTTCGGCACAAATTTCAAATCTATCTCCTCCTAGACCAATCGAAACTTTTGTTGAACATAATACGTAAAAAAGCAAACTAGAAGTTCTAGTAAAGCGATTTGCATTTCCAAAGACTTAATTTTTCTAGCGGAACCAATAAACCGACGATTTGCCAAATTTTTCACGATTTTTAAGGTTCAAATCTATCTCGCTCTGAGGTTTAATTTCAAAAAAAGGGCCCAAATTTTTTATAGTACATCTGTTACATGCTAGATCTGTATAGCCATTTGCAAAATTTTCCTAATGCAGACAATCGAAATATAATTTTTTGTGAAAAACCCTGTATTCAAAAACTAAAATTACAAAAAGTCTGCGTAGCAAGATAAATTTGTAATTTCAAAAGATCCATGCTATGAAATAAATTTATATTATCATATGAGGATTCGATCTTAATCATCTGATTCCGAACCAATTTGATTTCATAATCTTAACTTTTGGTTCATTCGTCGATCAAAATTCAGACTCTTACGGTTATACATTTTACTATTGATCCGTAAGCAAACAATGATGAAATGTTTTTCAATGATAAGTACCAACAACATGATCACAATCTACATTTATCTTTATGGGATCAGCAATGATTCCGATTTAAGTCAAGTCACTTGACATCTCAATAAATTAAAGCAGACAATTTAGTCAACAATTTTTTATGGCATCAATTATATCTCAAGAATTAAAGGCAGAAACGTGTTTAGCATACATCAAATTTGAATGCGATTTAATAATTTTCATGAGAATAGCGGAAACTTTTTGAAAAGAATAAGCTGAAAATTGACTCATGTAACTCAAAGCGTCTTTAATTTTTGAGATTTCAATTTTATACAAAATAAATTGGTTTCCGAGAAATATTTTCTATAAATAGAACGTTTTGGCCTTAAAAAAACATGATAAGAAGGAGATAATTCGTGAGGGCGGTTATGATGGCAGGTGAAGCCTGAAAAAATATTATGAAAAGCGAATATTTAGACAATGAAGTCGCGTGGTCAGTCGCAGTCCTCCTCCACGCTTCTATACATACAATCCACTGATAAAATAAAACCAACTTTCCCCCAAATTCTTGCTTATCTTCCTCAACAATAAACGCCTACATTCAATCAAAAGGGCCACAAACGTTTTAATTCAATATCAATACTGATATTGCTTGGACGTCGAATTTGAAAATTAATAAAGATACTTATTTATGTTTTCCTATCTGCGGCCTTTAGTTTCACGTCGTTGCAGCTAGAAATGTTTTAAAGTTAAGAATATGAAATATTCGAAATTCAAACTCACGCATGATACAAATATCTGTAAATACAATTATTACTATACGCACCAATGAATTTTATAAATTGATAAATTTCTCAAATGGAAAATAAATGGAAGATTTAAAATTTCCCTACGGTATTTCCCCTACGGTATTTCCCTACGGTAATAAAAAATTATCCGTTGCTATAAAAAAGTAAATCTATTTTAAGCTTTAAATGCATGCATTTTAAACACTTTCTAAACTCGCTGATCTCATATTTTTATTGGATATCTCTGTTGTAAAATATTTTTAAAACACAATTAATAATATCAATCCCCGAAAATATGAGAAAAAAACACTTTTGAGCTCATTTCATTGTATCCAGAGGCTCTAAAGGCCAACGAGCAAAACACTAAGAAAAACCTGATGAATAAATGTCGCATTTTGGCTAATTGAAACCATTGTTTGTTTGAAAACTAAACCTGGGTCTTTTGAAACCAGAGAAAGGCGAAACAATGACCAAAGTTGTTGTTTTGAGGCTGTCATACGGTAAAGAGCAATCTCTCTAGAATAAGTTTAGTTTACCAATAATAAGTTTGTCCCAACGAAAGTCATTCGGCGGAAAACACCCAGTTGGCACTGGGTTGAAACTCAGAACTCCAGAATTAAAGTCCTGAATAAGTTCCTCCCGAATATTTAGAATAAGGCTCACCGTAGTTATATTTTTAGAAAAATATCGGTCACACTTATTATTACCTCGTGATTGTTGTTAATTAGATACTCATAAAACCTCAAACAAATAATGTATTATGTATTGAGAAACTATATTATTATAAAGAGAATTTTTTACCCATTGTGCATATACCTTCAGGAAATGATCCTTACGGGTTGGGTAATCATACGGTGTCAAACCGTGTCACACAATTACACCCATGAAAATCGAGAAGAAAATTAAGAGGAAATACTTAGACGATATATTTTATCCTTGTTAATGTACATAAATAGGGTTATTATCCAAAAAATAGGGGGGTATTTATAGCAGCAACATGCACTACCCAGACTTTGGAGCAACCGCCCGGGGGTCAAATCCCCCGAGGCGAAAGACATTTCCCAAAAAGGGAGACCTTGATGGATATACCATAAAAGTATAACCGGAAAATTCCGAAAAAATGAAAAATTTCGGGGATAAAATAATATAATGAGATAAACTATAAAACAATCTATAACGCTAAAACCCAATTTTTGTTTTTGGTTGGGGTGTAAAACCCATATTTTTAACAGAAAAAGCCGATAAAAAAATAATACAATTTAAAAATAAATAAAAAAATTATGGTTAATAAATTTACTGAAAGGCAATCTTCAGGGAGGGTCCGAGACCTACATTAGCAAATTATTGTTGATATAACGGGAGGGTCGCTAATAAATCATGAAAATCGATATAAAATATTGAAATTGAAAAATAGAGCCAAATCTAAATAAGTAAAAGTTCCTTAAGGAAAATTTATAACAATTAATTTATTAAATAAAAAATTAATCAAAGCATCATCTCTATTATATCAAAAAATTTCTGGTTAAAAAATCAGGCTAAAATTAAAAATAACCGATCACCGCGGAAGGTCCACTGTAGAGTTGAGGCCGAATAATAATTATATAATTATTAATTAAACACGTAAATATTATTCATTTAAACGATCGTACTATAGCCAAAAAATAACGAGCGTAATTTTAACCATTTAGAAATGAACTAAAAAGAACTAAAAAATGAACGAGGATAACTTGATAAACCCGATTTCGGAGGTAGCGAATTTCGTACGATGCGAAAATATCGAAGAAACTGTCAAGAAACTTTTAAAATCAAAAGATGCAGCGGTGGCAGTAAACGCCAACTTCTACCCAATAAGTAAGTAAAATATAACTAAAAACTTATATATGTAAAAACAATTATTCCTTAAGGAGATTATACTTAGTAAATTGGTGACATATCACAATATAGATAACAATACAAAAAACTAAAGGAAAAAATCAAAACAAATTATTTACGGCGACAAATACATAAATAAATTTATTTTAAACTTAATTTCAGCTAACCAGCAGGAAAGAATAATGGCATTGTGGCCAATTAATTCCGATAGATTGACGGGCCTGGGAAAGATCCTAAGATCGAACTTCCCAATAAATCAGATAGATTTACTGCAAATATTGGCAAATGAAGGGGTACCAGCCAAATTGACCTTCAGGAATCTAGAAGGGGAAGTTAAACATGAAGTTCAACTGGTTTGGGCCAAAAATATATCCCAGAAGGATCTTAAGACTACAATCCAGATAGTAATGGGAAAACTAAAAATGAAACAAAAATATGAATTGGGAGTTCTCGCCATCCGTAAGGAAAATTTTTATCATAGTGGAAAAAAGACACTACCGTTGGATATATTAGAAACCAACAAGTCTACGTCGGAGGAAAAAATCCTGAAATGGACTATGATTAAAAAATTGAGCACAGACCCAAATACAAGCCAGTGGACCAAATACGATGAATTCTCTCCAAAACATTTCCACCCGACAGGCGGAAAAGAGAATTATCATATAATTCAAGAATTCCTTAAGGACACTACAATAGATAGACTGATCGAAGTCATACTATGGACGACGGAAGATGTAAATAAACACATGGGAGAAACCACATGGCAGAGAGAACAGAAAAACCTTGAAATAGCTAAAGGTAAATATTTACGAGTTATTACACAAAATTATATATATAGGGTCTATCGACAATTTGTAAACTCCTTAAATAACCAAAATAATATAAAATACAAAATATCACAGAGAAGCAATAAAATTCAATTGGTTTGTCTCTCGGATAAAAATAGGGAGGTATTTTGTTTGGAGAAATAGTGTACTTATAACACGATCTATCAGTTTCTGGAACTGTAAATTCCAGAATATAAATTGTTTTGTTTTTAAATTTATGAAAGTCTCAAGGACGGGACAGGGTTTCGAACCTAGCGCCCATGAAGTGTGTGTTCGGCGTCTCACACCACTACGCCACCTATTCTCCCCAAAAATTGATAACTTATAATGGAACATTATCATTAATAAACCTCAGGAAAATTAATAAAAATTTTATTAGGAACCTGCCTGACCAATGAAAACAAAGAGACCTTCTGGGTGAATTTCTCATTAGATAACGCGGTCGAAGGGGACGAATTCGGAAATATGATGAAAGATCTAGAAAACTTAAAATCACCGCTGTTTCAGATATTTGATGAGGCAGTTCAACTAGGGCCGATGATTTGCAAAGTAATTAAAATGGCAGATTGGAGACCCGTCCTAATTGCAGCACTAATTACAATCCTTAAGGACAATAGTGTGGCGAAAATTCTGCAACTCGAAGAAAATGTGTCAAAGAAAAATGGATGGCTACTTAACTACTGGTTAAAGGCAGCCAATCTCATCACCATGGATCTAATAACTAGCCTCAAGTAAGGATAACTATAACTTATAAAGCAAAAATGTTCACAATTAATTCACATAAATGAACTTATGAAATAACATCAAAAGGCCTAACAATATATAATTAAAAACGATATTATATGTATTAAAAAATTAGCAGGTTAATTGCGATATCAAGTGGATTCCTGAATTGAGTTAAGAAACTAGTCCGAAAAAATTAACATCCTTAAGGAAATTTATCTATTTTTAACAACAATATTTCATTAATCATTTATGGTTCCTAGAAAATTGGGGATATTAAAAAATTAATATATAATATTTAGGGATAACGAGAATAGAAGATTTGACAATCCGAAATTTCTGGAGGGCCAAGACATACAGCCTTTCACGACGGAATTGGAAAACCAAATAAAAATCGCTATCCCCGGAACTGTCAAAATAATGAAAAATGCTCCAGCCGTCCTTAAGGAATGTAAGTGGCCAGAATTCATGATCAAAGACTATATCATATTAAAGAAAGAAATATTCGAAAATAAAACGAATGAGGCAAATATGATTTGGTCTGAGTTAAAACAGAATGTTATAACTCATATCGAACAAATGGTGGTAGATCCTGTAAAATGGATATTGAAGAACCGATTTTGGCTGAATTCAGCGTACGCCTGCGAAAAGTTGGGATTAGAAATCCATAAGGACAATAACAAATACCAAGAAAAAGGTGAGAAAAATTATTTAGATTAAAAAATTATAAAAAATAAGAATTAGTTTTCGTTGTTCAAAAATCAGTTAAGTTAATGTAAACAATTACATATTCCAGGGGCACGATAGCGCAGAGGTGAAAACCCTCTAGGAAGCGCAACGTTACGGGTTCGAATCCCGGTAGACCCCATAAACAGCCCAAAAGGTAAATTAGAACGGTGGCAGTCAATAGGCTGATAACAAATCGGGAACTACAATAAGGCCAAAAATAGGCACCTACGTAAAAACACACTAAAAGCAATAAAAAGTTACACGTGCCCCAATTTTGTTAATTTTGTTAATATTGTATGTATAATATATGAAATACGAAAATTAATCAAAAATCAAAACCCTAAAAAGGAATACTATATAATTATTCCGAAAAATAATAAAAAATTATATAATCCGATAGGAAAATAATCTTTTAAAAGACCAGTTAACAAAAATAATGCCAGCCGACTAGGCATCACTAAAATCATACAGTATCTGTATACCTGAGAAAAAGCAATGCTAAAAACATTACTGGGCGGAAACTTTAAAAATAATCATGAAATCACTAATTAATTAACCTTCAGGACCGGTGATCAATCTGATGGACACAAAAATGACCGACGCTGAACTCGAACAGGGCGTTTGGAATGATAAAAGAAAAGTGCAATCTCAATTGAAAAATCAGCAATTCATAATTGGAGGAGATTTACCTACAACTGAGGATTCCAGAAAGTCTAGTAGCGCGTGTAGCCTTAAAATCTTGGATACAATGACCAGTATCATCAAAACGCCAGAAAACGAAATTAACGAATTTCTAAATATGGCCATAAGGAAATCTAATATGTCAGTGGGACACCTGCCAGAGTCAAACCAATTCACCATGAACGGCGAAATTATGACTTTAGGATTAATTCAAGATATCCAGAACGAATTTCGTGAAAATGATATGGCCGGAAGGAAATTAAAATTGAAAAATATGGAATTTTCCAACCAAGACTGGAAAATTTTCATTGATACGTGTGGAACCTGTGACACAGTTGATACAAATAACATTATCACACTGTGGAACGTTATCAAAGACGAATGCGAACCAGAACTAGAACCAAAAGTAGAAAATCCTGAAGGATGTAATGAAAGTTGTAATTTCGTCGAAATAACAGATTGGTCAAGACAAACCTGCGATAATTACATAAACCGGGGAGAAATACATTGTTCGCTACACAAAGCAGCATTAAAAAACAACGAGATCTCGGACACGTCAAGATCATCATTTCCCGTCGTATTTGGTACAAAAGTATTTTACGTACTAAATACCAACAAGGAAAGAGACCATACGATAAAACAGAAAGAAATCACCCGCAAGGAAGCTACAGAAAAATACTCCAGAGCATTAGGTAAAATTTTTTTTTTTTTTTGGTACAAATAAATTGAAAATTAATACAAAGTATATTAAATTATACTAGCCTAAACGAAATAATAAATGAGTTGGAAAATTTGGTATTAAAACCAAACTTACAAATCCATGAAAAAACCGGTTGGTTATTTCACCAAGCTAAAAAATGATAATATTATACCTTGGGAAAAACCAATTCAAAATAATAAAAATTTTATTCAGATAGCCACGTGACGTACCTAAAAACTGGATTCGGGAAATTGAAGAATGATTGGGAAAGGCTAAAACCTAGCACAATCACAATTCAAGATAGAAATGATTTCAACGCCATAATGAATAATCTAGGAATCGGAAGCCATTACACCGAATTCATCAACTTATTTCGTAGAATGAAAGTAAGAAACGAAATCTCGCCAGAAAATGATGACGAATTAATAGACGGGATACATTTGGCAAATTTCGTTAAAGAATTAAAAATTAACGAAAATTCCCAAGCGCTTCACGAACCCCCTAAGGAAAATTATGAATGGCCAAGGGAACTAAAAGCAAATGTAAACACGCCTGATTCGATTTTTAACCAGAACCGTCCTAACAAGCTCTGGTATCAACTAGACCCGGTTGGAAACGGAGTAAACATCCCTACAACAGGTGGGACGAGCACAGAAATACTACATTTCCTATCGGACATCCCAAAGGACATTAAAATGACATACTCAATGGTCATATATATGGACATGCGAACTTTCCCGCCAAATATAAGGCAAAACAACCCAAAGGCAGAGTCAGCGGGCCATTTGGATTCAGGAAACACTAATCAGAGATTTGGCGATTTACTGTCCTTCGTCAAATTATACGAGGACGGATCCTCTAATATAATCCCAAAGGAAGACTGGTACAAATCTTATAGCGCAAAAAGATTTTTTGAAAAGAATCAAATCGAGAAATGCAAAAGAGACGCTTTCATGGAAAGTATGGTTTACTTTATATGTCAAAGCCGACTTTCGCGAAGTGATAGCGTCCTTAACCTGGAAATGGCAAAAATGAATAATTCCCAGGCCGACAGAAATAGCGCATCACAAATCACGCTAATGTGTAAAGACTACCAAGCGCTAAGTGCCGCGGCTAATGATTTAGGCCAATTCGGAACCACTATCACCATATTTGCAAACAGCAAATCATCATTAGGAAATATGTTAAGGTCATCAAGCAGACTTAAAAGAAAAATTCCAGGAGAATTTAGGAATTGGTCACTAAACGATATAATGTCCAGAGAAATCCCGGAGGAAAATTTAATAAATTTGGACGAAGATCAAAATATCGAAGTAGGAGAAACTTTCAAATACCCAATTATTTGTTATACCCCGCTGAGAAATCATAAAATAGAACCAACTCCGAACGGAAAATTATCATGTAAACTACTTCAAATTACAATTATCGGGAATAAAATATCAGGAGATGACCACTACCACGAAATGATAATAATGCCAGAACGATTAGGAAATATTTCAAATGTGATGAATCAGTTAGCAAACAATGGAAATTTGTACCCAAAATTTGGCCCACTAAATTATCAAATTGGATTAAAATACAACTTTGATGACTATCATTTATACGCCGTAGGAACACTAAACAATTACAGCCAGCGGGTAGTTGTCACAGAATTTTTGCTAACTAACGAGCACAAACAATTTAAGGACAAAATAATCCCGATAAAAATACCAGTTAAACATCCTGACGGAACAGTATCTTCAAAAAACCAAAATCTGACGAAACCTTTAACACACAAAAATTGTTACGTAAATGGATCTCTCCAGAAACACGTATCCACAATTGAAGCAATGGCGGTTATGGGCGCACAAATATGCACTACATTAGAGAAAAATAATTTCATTTTATCAGTGGGACAATTACCAGTCATCGAAGCGGGCATGAAAATAAAAATTCCTCTGATGAGTAACGAAGGTATGAGAATATCAGAAATATTTAATGAAGGAAAAATAAGGGATCATACGGGGTATTGGTCGACGGAAGTCAGTTATGAACGCAGCAGAAAAAATGCTACAATCAAAATGTCAGACCTCAGGGCCAGAAAAGGCGTTAACTGGAAGGATTATACCGAAAGAGAAAATCGAGGCGTGGCCAAAAAACTGTTACAAAAGGGATACATAGAAAACCGAAAGGAAATTAAAGAAGCAAAATCAGTCCTTATGAACAAAGAAATCGTGAAGGACATGCAATACTATGCCACAACAAGCCTGGATAGAAACACAGCAGAATATGGAAAATTAAAAAATATTTCATACCAGACACAAATCGCAAAAAATCTCCGACAAGTCTCTGAAGGTAATTTAATAAACTTAAAGCTACAATGCGAATAATTTCCTTAAGGAACATCTTTAAATTAACCGCAAAACCCCATAAAGCTGAAATTGAATTAAGAATTAAAAAATAGTAAAACCCTTTAACAAAATGAATTATTAGTGGTTAATTCAGCTATATTATTATTAACTTCCTCCAAGTCCATTTAGAACAATAAGTAATAAAACTAATATCAATAAAAAGAGTTACCAAAATATTTCTAAAAAATAAAATATTTTATAAAAATCATATTTAATAAATAATATCATTATTTATGTGTCAAGCATAAAGGCTACTCATTGTGAAAAAATTAAAAATATCTATATATAGTTACTAAAAAGCCATAAAATAAATAATAAATTCCGGAAGGACAAATTTAAAGCATTATTATAGCTAAAATTATTAAAATTTAAAAAATATATGANCGGCTTTATTTGGGTTAAATTGCCGTTCAATTCTTTCGAAAAATAATTTTTTGAGAAATATTTTTTTTTCATTATTTTGAGTTTCATAAAAATCACTTGTGAAAAAATTATTCTTCGTATAGAGACTGCAGATAAAATAAACTTATATAAAAAGAATCCTCAAATACTTTCCTAAAAACTTGCTTCCTCAGAATTTCGATATGATGTATCGTTTTCACACAATTAATTTTTTAAGAAATTTTGACGAAAATCCTAAAAAAAGTAGGAAGAAATAACTTTCGAACGGCTCATCGTATAAAATTTTCAACGATATTTTTGGAAATAAAATTGCAAACTCTATGACATATTTAAATTGTAGGTCTGTGAGGATGTTATTTCCGCGCCGTTTTGGCTACCGAAATTCATTTTGCCTTCAGATAGTCAAAGGGTGTGAGGAGGTTAATTCCTAGACTCATAGAGCCATAAAAGTGGTTTTCATTTTTTTGAAAAGACCGGAAAGGACAAAAATAATCGAAATTGAAGTTCGAGGTTCAAATCGCCCATAGAGTTTGCAATTAATTTTTGAAAGATAAAAATAAAATTTTTTTTCGATGAGCCGTTCGAAATATATTCTTTCCTACTTTTTTATTATATTTCTCTGAAATTTTTCTTTATCAGCTTTATCTCATAATTTATTTTGAAAAAAACAAGGTCTTAAATTCTCAGTTTTTAGGAATTCGTNAAATAGAACGTTTTGGCCTTATACAAAACACATGATAAGAAGGAGATAAATTCGTGAGGGCGGTTATGATCGCAGGTGAGCCTGAAAAAAATATATGAAAAGCCGAATATTTAGACAATGAGTCGCGTTGGTCAGTCGCAGTCTCCTCCACGCTTCTATACATACAATCCTCTGATAAAACTAACCAACTTTCCAAAAATTCTCGCTTATCTTTCCTCAAACATAAACGCCTACATTCAATCAAAAAGACCACAAACGTTTTATTCAATATCAATTACTGATATTGCTTGCGACGTCGATTTGAAATTAATAAAGATAATTATTTATGTTTTCTATCTGCGGCCTTTAGTTTCACGTCGTTGTCAGCTAGAAAATGTTTTAAAGTTAAGAATAGAAAATATTCGAAATTCAAACTCACCATGAATACAAATATCTGTAATACAATTATGTACTAATACGCACCAATGAATTTTATAATTGATAAATATCCGTTGCTATAGAAAATTAATATGCATTTAACACTTTTTTAAAAACTCGCTGATCTCATATTTTTATTTGATCTCTAGTTGTAAAATATTTTTGAAACAAACAATTTTAATATATCAATCCCCGAAATATGAGAATTAAAAACACTTTTGAGCTCATTTCATTGTATCAGAGCTCTAAAGGCATTGAGCAAAACACTAGAAAACCTGGTGAAAAATGTCGCATTTGGCTAATTGAAACCATTTTTTTGTTGCAAACTAAACCTGGGTCGCATTTTACGTCCAAAATTTTTTCATGCTAGTTTCTTCATACTAGATACCTACATATTTTCTGAGCGCTGTTTGAAAAATTTTTATTGTTCATTTTTTATCGACTTTTTTAAAAATATTATGAAAATTTTCCGCAAATCACGACCAAAAATTCTGGTATCTATTAAATCTCCGTATGTCAACTAATGCGTAGGTCGCGCAATTATCATTTCTAAACTATTGATGAAATTTTTAACAATTGGCTGTACAACCGGTAAGTGCCATTCGTCACTCAATTTTTAAAAATTTCCGACATAATTTCGGGTGTAATAGGCGTCATTTCTTTTGATAGTCAGGACATTTTTTAATATCAAAACGCAATTAAAGGTCAATTTTTATCTCAAAAAAAGTTGTTTTTCTCTACTTTTGGCCATTTTTGACCATTTTTCATGGAAAAAAACTCTGATATAAAAAAAAAATTTAATGTGCAGAATTTTTAAGCTACTTTTTAGCGCATTACAACCGAAAATGGCTGAAGTTTATTAATATCGTCTTAAAAAATTCTAAAGTTGGGTTTCGTTGGAAATGGATGTACAATGAAAAGTGGCTCTTTATATTTTTACAGATACTTAGTTATGTTAAGAAAATAAAAATATGAAAGTTTGCAAAAATAAACACTTTTATTGGAGATAAAAAAAAAATAATTTCCACATTTTTTTCTTTCATATATCTCCTTAGGAGGAAGATCGATATTTTCTAGTTTGGTCTAGTACATTATGTACGTTAAGTAGTACCAATGTACTAGACCAAAGTAGAAAATATCGATCTTCCTCCTAAGGGGATATCGCTCTGAAAAATTGTATCAATCTGCCGGACTTATGCTAGCCCCTTAATAATATTCGATTATTACTTTTTTATTACTTGAGGAAATTTATAAGCTTTCTGGTGATAATCGTATTTTTCTTCTAAGTTGCAGTGGCCCATTAAAAATTATTATTAATCGATAATTATCAGTAATAATGGTAATTTTCTAAAACTTGTTACCAATCGGTGCATAAATAATACATCATCAAAAAATAATAATGTGCTAGAATTTGAAAATTTACTGCTATTATGAATGAAAAACACCAGGAAAAAACATTGTATTTTTAACTAGGGAAATTATTTATGGTTCATTGAAAATACATGTATGGTTTTTCTTCTCTTTGTCATTCATAATAGCAATTAATTTCCAAATTTTAGTACATTATTATTTTTTAGATCCTATAGATGATGATGCAATATTTATGTACCGATTGGTAACAAGTTTATGAAAATTACCATTATTACTTAAAATTATCAACTCAAAATTTATCAGCCGAGTACGGGACAAATTTTTAATGGGCCACTTTAACATAGAAGAAAAAATACAATTATAACCAGAATGCTTATACATTTCTTGTACATATGTAGTAATAATCGATAATAATTAAAAATTTTAACGTGAATATTACTGATGTACAGCAGTCGTTGCCAATGGGCAACACTCGAGCTTTTTGATCAAAAGTGTTACCCATAATTTGCTCTCAGTCTTATCCATCGCCCGCATGAAAAACATGTTGCCCATTGCGTTCAAAGTCCGCTCTATAAGAAATTACAATAGTCAAAAATGATTAGTTTACTGGCCAATCTTGGATTGAATTTTTTCTGTTCAATTAAATACCCAGGTTTGGTCAGCCCAATTTGACCTTTACTCTCCAGATTTTTGAGGGTGTTGCTCATTGCCTTCAGAGCTCTGAAATAATATGATTAGCCCAAAATTTATTTTGGTTCTCATATCCAGGGGATTGATTTATAAAGATCATTAATTTAAGAAATATCTTAGAACTAGACATCAAATAAAAATATGAGGCGAGCTAGTTTTGATAAAAGTGTTCGGTGAATTCGAAATTTGAATTTCTCTCCGACTGAAAATTTTTTTTGTATTGTTTTTTGTGTTCAAAATTAAGTTAGTACCAAAATTTGCATATACAGCAACGTAATGAATCATAACTAATGATTCTATTAGTTAGTATGAATAAGTAATATTACGGTAATGATAAAAAATATCACGTTTATAATTAAACGTTTCGATAAAATGATCAGAGACTGATAGACTTTTCTAACTTGATATCCGGAATATTATTTGATATGATAATTTATATCCCTTACTATCAGTGATATGTCATCATAAAATGAGTTTAGGCTGATAGACTATTTAAACGAAATATTTCGTAGTATCAGTGATAGTGTATACGCCTGATCAATTGACATCTGGTTGACAAATTGAAAATAATTATCTAAAGTTAAGATTCGTAAGAAGGTTCTGGCCCTGAACTTCTTGGTCCTAACACAGCAATTGCTGGGAGTTTTTGACTACTTTTTGAAGCCTGATACTTTTTGTTTGAAATGTTGGAAAGTCAAAATACAAATAAAAAATTGTTCCGTGAACATTTTTTATGATTTTGAGATATGTCAATTTATGATTTTGATATGTCAATCTATAAAAATCGTAATAAGCTCGTAAAACACTTTATGAAAATGCTTTATCCTTATTTTTCTCAGCAAAAAATAACTCGCGGAGGTTATATCCAAGTTGATTCAAACTTTTAAAATAAATCATAAACATCGTTTTTTTCAATAAACATCGACCACAAAAGTTTGGATTATTTTCAACAAATTAAGTCTGGGTCATTTGTAAAAATGAAAAAAAGTGACTTTCGTAAAGTGTAAAATAACTGTCTTATATTATCAAGAATTTGTTTTTGTTTTGTCCGAAAATATTGAGCCCAAAAAAATACATCAAACATTTGGGTTTTATTATGATCAATTTGAGGTAATCTTTCTTAATCATACACACAGCGCGCACCGCTATAAACATAAAAGCAGCATGTCAATATCATAACAAACAAAAGGTGGCCTGATTTCTGTTAGTAATAGTGTAAAACATTTTTTTAGACAAACTTTTTTAGGTCAGTTTTAGACGAAGAATTCAATTTTGCTATTCAAACTACATTTTTGTACATATGTTGTTTATATATTTTTGATTAAAACTCTCAAAAAAGACTTTAAAGTCGAATTACAAAATTTTTATTCGTCGTAATTGATTTCTCGGGACCGATTGACCCGGGAATTGTATTTATTTGTTCAATTTATCAAACAAAGAGAGATAATTTTTGCATGCAATCCAGCACACAGAACCCTCTTATAAGGTCGATAGTAAAATGTTTAAATACCATATTTTCAAGTAAAAATAACCATGACGAAAAGTTCAAGGAACTAAAATTTGGTAAACTTCACGCAGTACAATCTTTAAATATTTTTGTGCGCTACATAATGATGTCAAAATTTGAAAGAAATCAATGACACATGAAAACCAGAGTTCAGTAAATTTTCGAAATTTTTAGCAAATTTTGAATCAAATCGACCTATAGAAGTACCAGGTGGATTGTTTCGAAAGTTCTTGGTTGCTGATAAAATTTAAAAAAAAAATAATGAAAACATTTTTTGTTTGTTTGTCACGTGATCGAAATGTAGGGATTTTTCGTATTTTTAGTATTTTATTATTTTAAAGCAAGTACCGAATCGGTAATTTTTGAGTCAACGCTACTTATAAGTGAAAATTTCACTACATCACACAATTTTTGTAAAAAAAAAAAGTTTTTCAAAATTATGATTTTTGGCTCCTAGACCGCGAGGTCCTCGATTATCTAGAAAAAACGTAAAAATCAGAAAGCGGATGGAGAATTTAACCACACTTTTTTAACTAAAATGTACACAAAACGTATTGTCAAAGTCATCACAAATTAATTAATACATTTCAAATAAATGATTTTTGAAAGTAAAGTATTTAATTTTGGCTAGTAGAAATGTAAAGCAACTTTCAAAGTGCCTAATTGATAAGAATAGTTCAAATCTAAATTTTTCAAACAAATAAGATTATTTATGATATCGTTTGTTTTCCAACACAAGAAATAATGCAGCGGAAATAAAAACAGAGTTTGAGGTCTACTCTACTCACGCGAAGATTTACACGTCCGGATTAGCTCATCGAAATTCCAGGCTAATCTGAGGCTTAAAACATAATCTGGACAGATTTTTCAATGCAGAAATGAGCTGTAAACATGAATATTATTGTATTTAATACTTTTTCCTCTTTGTTTCCGATTCATCTTTTCAGATTTGTTTGAATTTGTCTAAATTGATTGAATTGACACGTATCGTAACACAACTGGCCTCATTTTTGATGAAAAAATGATGTGGCTTTTTATGAATAAATTAAATCATAACTTCATGTTAATTTGGATAAACTCCGAATAAATTGAACCGAATATGTATTGTATATATATGCTATGTGAATCTCTACCCTTTCTGGATGAGCCCATCCAAGTAAGCCCAATTCAAATGATATTGGAATGATGAAGATGATAGGTTGAAGTGAACCATCATTTTTAAAACATCTAAAATTCAGCAAATCAACTGACCGAATCTTTCCGGCCAAACTTCGCAACTTTTGAATCCAGCTTCCGGACCGCATTCGGGGTGAAATTCATATGACAAGAGCTATATCCCTTTATCACTTTTTGGTTAGAATGCGTAGCCACTACTCCTTCTAACGTGTGATTTTAACGTTGTGGCTACGCATTCTAACCAAAAAGTGATAAAGGGAATCCCTTTAAGGGATATCCCCTATTCACACTTTTGTGAATATCCCGGCCCCACTACTTGCAAACACACTACGTTTCCTAATCAGGGCCGAGATATTCACAAAAGTGTGAATAGGGGATATCATAAGCCCATTTGGTGGTTTTACTGACTTATCAGTGTTCTGAGAATTCACACGAAAATAATGGTTCTGTGGAAATGTCTTTCAATGTCCCTGTTTCGGTTTACTAAGCAGTGCTTGATTAATAAACACAGTTTTTTTTTCTGCGCGGGAAAATTTAAGGAAGGACGAGGAGAATTATTCCAAATTCAAAAACGATTCTCCTGAGCCCTTCTTAATTTTTCGCACGAAAAAATAGACATACTGTAGATAAATATAAATAAGGACCGTCCCTGGAAAATATGTTTCTTGAGCGATCCCTATATTTTTCCCAACCCAAGGGCGTCTAAATTGGAAATGAGGTGTGCAAACCGTCAACATTTCGGCTTTTGGAAACGACTCATCCGATTAAGTTCTTAGATAGCACAAAATGACCAAAAACATCTTTCACAAATTGGTGGTTTGATGAAGCTTAGAAGATAAAACTGTATATAAAGATAGATGGAATAAATCATTCTTCATCATAAATTATGATTCATAATGACGATTCGTAGTAACGGATTTACGCTTGAAGTGTTATTTTAAGTAAGGCGTGATAGCCTGTTTTTAATAAAGAGCATGAAAAATTGCTGCCGCTGACGACAATAATTGTATTAATTCTAAATTAGTTTGAGGTCATCCCGAGGTATTTATCTTATGAGGTTACATAATTTGTCTTATGAGGTATATATCTTATGAGAAATTCTATTATACATAATTTGTCTTACTTTTTTACTTATTCAGATATCTAAACAAGGCCATATCCTTTTATCACACTTTGGTTGATAAATGCAGGTGGAAGATTCTGTAACGATCGCACGAGGTTTGTAATATATGTCAACCACACCAGCACGAGATGTTCTAGTACGAACTTTCCGACCCGAAACGCAGGTTGGGTCGGGTCAGGTCGACCTGGAAAAGAAGCCGACCTTCCGACCCGCAGAAATTTTCCTGAAAAACCTAATTTTTTATGTAGTTTATACTATAAATCAATCATTTTATTATTATTTTCTAAATACCTGTGTCGAAAATATATTTCGACCTGACGAAAAAGTAACCAGGTCGACGCTCGACCCAAATAATTTCAAAAAAAATTCGACCCGACCCGACCTGGTGAAATTTTTAAATCCGATCTCTGGCTATCACTGTCTTTTTCTGCAAACAGGATTTTTGTATTTTTCGGCTTAAGGTATTTTGTTTTAGAGCAAATCAACCACCCGGTCAACCACAACCGGTTGACCGGGTGGTTGGTTTGCTCTAAATCAAAATACACCCAGCCAAAAAATTCCCAAAACTCCTGTTTGCCCAAAAAAACAATATGAGCTCTTATAAGAGTATAAACTTTTGTCGAGCAAAATTTTAAACTACAAATTCAAAACACAATTGTGTTGCAAATAAATCAATTTTACGCTCAAGAACAAAAATTTTGGATGCATTTTGATAGCGTGAACCACGTTGTTTTAATGCAGGAATAGATAAATTGATCGAACAATGAACATTTCGTAAATTCGTATTTTACTTGTATTGCTGTTTTCCGCCTACGCACTTTTCATAGCAAAAAATAGACATTTTAAAAAAGTCGACCTAAAATTTATCGACCAAAAATGAATAACTCCCGTTACTCCCTTAGTTAGACGGCGTTTAGCGCAGAAAAACTGAAGGCATGAAAATTTGATCATCAAATCGAAAACAATTCAAAATTATTTCAAAAACGAGAAAAATCCTTCCTCTTAAAATTACCAGAAAAAATTCTCTACAAGATAGCTTAAGGGGCCTTGGTGCATTTTGACAGATACGGATATGGGCTTTTGATGAAAAACATTTTACTGGGTTTATATGTTCTTCTCAATATCAACCATCAAAGTAATATTTCACAATCCAAGCAACTTTTGTGACTACAGAATTTTCGAATTATTGCTTTTTTAGAAAATTTTTAGTACGAATTAAAGTTTTCGAATTCGACCAACTATGAGAAATTTTTGAAGAAGATTTCGTACATTATGAAAAAAAAATAATGAAAACAAGCCTTATTTTTGTTTAAATTTTTTTTTCATTATTTGTTTCAAATCAACGAAAAACACTCTTCACAATGGCTACTTTTACTTTTTGCGTAAGTGACCACATATTTTCTATATGCTATTTAAAAAATCATATGACATTTTTTTGGGATTTTTGGTCGAAACTATTTGGAAATATTGGAAAAATTTTCCTCATTTCCTGTTAAAAAATTTTAAAATGATTTTTTCGAAATCAATAGCTGAAAATATCAAGAATGGCTACTTTGACTTTATCCAAATATGCCCTCGTTTTGTTTCTTCGCTCTTGTTTATACTCTGAATCATAATTTTTGCAACGAAACTACGGTTTGGCAGAAATCCATCTAAGCCTTCTATTATCCAGAATTCAAAAAAAAATCACACCAAAACTTGCCAAATTGGTGAGCCGACGCAACCACCACGTAAAATTTTATAAATTAAACTCATGAAAAATTTCTT
Organism: Oikopleura vanhoeffeni; assembly: GCA_004367855.1. Taxonomy (NCBI): domain Eukaryota; kingdom Metazoa; phylum Chordata; class Appendicularia; order Copelata; family Oikopleuridae; genus Oikopleura; species Oikopleura vanhoeffeni. The sequence continues at coordinate 65,519 of SCLH01000774.1, read as the reverse complement.
TATTTTCGATGTGCTAAAATTTCGTTTCTTTCGTCTCTTTTCACAAATTTAAATTTTCGATTTTGACGTAGAAATCGTAAAAAAATAAATTAATCAAATTTTAACTCGTGGTCGAGACCGTTTTTTGGAGCTTCTTATTAATTTAATATAGAAAAAAAAGTTAACTGTAATTTAGACACCTTCGATAGCAAACGCGCGTTTTTGAGTGTTTTTCCAAAAGACGATTTATAAAGTAATGGGAATCGATCTGAAAAAAATCATATTAAACGAAGTGAGCTCAAAAATAAAAAATTTGTTCGAAAATGTTTTTATCCAAAAATTTTAAGTGGCAACAAGTTTCCAATCAAGAGAAAATAAATCGAAAAATGCTAATCTGTCAAAATGCACCGAGGCCCTTAAAAATATTGATATCAATTTTTGAGTTTTAAGAAATGGCTGATTTGAAAAAATTATGTTGCACAAATTTATTTTATTTATTCTGGTGTTTGAGCATGCGCATAACTTTGTTTGAAATTCGAGGATATTTCTAATTTTGGGAATACATCTTATTTGTATCAGTGTAGTGGAGCACGTGATTTAAATTCGAAATACCTTGACTCAAGGTCCTTGAGCGATGAAATCTGGTCGTGGGTCGAATGCCCAATAGGTGGCGCGCCTAATAGGATTCGATTGCCCAATAAGGAGCGCCGATTCCAAAAAACTCCTAATTGCCTTTACCACCCACTTAGGTGAGTTATTTCTGTATTTTT
>SCLH01000774.1:22149-54568 GCA_004367855.1 Oikopleura vanhoeffeni | reverse complement strand
CTTTGGGTGATTTGAAAGATGCGCATCAATTTGGTGCCGATAAAAAAGTTATACGACTATACAAGGTAAATTTTTTTTTTAATATTATGTTTTTTAACATTTTTGTAGGAAGCAAAACATGGAAAAAGTATTGTTGATTTGATTGGGTCAAGAATAAAGAATTCTTATCGAACATATGAAAATACTCATGGATATTTACCAGAATTCGGCCTTGAACGATTTATTGATAAATTTAATGATAAAATTTCAATTATAAGTCCCTTATGAGACCTACATGAGACCCTTATGTTTATTAAATAAATTGTTTATTACAAACTTTATAAATCTATTATTAATATATAATTAAACTGCTCAGCAATCGCATTGACCTTCCGACCATGTTAATTTTTGATCTCTACCGACCTTTCTGATCCTTATTTAGCCAGTATTTTAAATATATTGTTCAGCAAACTGACAGCGAAGTTTATTAGCATGGTTTTCAAGTCATAGTAATTCCCTGAGAATTAACTTTATATTTTTGTCACTTTTTGCTCCTTAGCGACTCTTCTGGTTATAATTAACCGATGGTTTTTAATACGCTCATTAGAACGTCGACCCTTTCGATTATTTTGAGGGTACTTTCAAGTCTTTACCATGAACTTTAAAATGACATTGGACTTTGACCGGTTATTTAAGGTCGATCACGTGGTCGCTGACCCTAGCCCAAAAAACAATTTGATGAAAAACGATAAATTTTCATCTGGCGAACAATCAGCTATTTAGCTCGACTTACGGATTCACTAGAACTGGCTTCAACACCCCTTGTAAAATCTCAAAATTTTGACCAGTTTTTGCTCTCTAGCGACTTTTCAGTACATTATTGACCCATAGTTGCTAATACTTTCACTAGAAAGTCGACTCTTCCGGTTCCTTTGAGAGTATTTTCAAGTCTCTACGATGAACTTAAGCTTGACCTTGAACTTTGACCGGTCNCTATAGGTCAATGATGTACTGAAAGGTCGCTAGAGAGCAAACATGGTTCAACCTCAAGGTCAATCTCAAGTTCATCGTATAGACGTACAAGTACCCTCAAAAGAATCGGAAAGGTTGTTCGGTTATAACCATAGAAATGTTTTGAGAAGTCCGGAAGTCGAACCCAGGTAACGGGACGATCGTCGAGTCGCGCTAACCACTACGCCAACTGCTCATATAACTGACTAGAATATGTTGATTATGACTCGAAACCTTTTCGAGCCAACACCTCCCTTAGATTCTAATCAGGTTCTATTGGTAACACCACTATTTCAAGAGCCCGAAAGCCTCAGTCGCTAATCAGGTAGTGCTTATGGTTATCAGTGATCGTTATGTACAAAGGTCTTACAATTTTTTCGGATATTTTTTTATAGGGAGCTGTACCTAACAGTGTTAGGATCTTAATTACAGTCCCTAATATCTTGTTGCCTATGTAACGGTTAACCTTCGATAGACACACTATAGAAATGATCGATTACCGTTTCAGATTAACCAATTCAGAGCCTCTAAAGCTAGCTATGAGGTTCTGAACCTCTCACCATTGTTCGGTTATAACCATAGAAAAATGTTTTGAGAAGTCCGGGAGTCGAACCCAGGTAACGGGACGATCGTCGAGTCGCGCTAACCACTACGCCAACTGCTCATATAACTGACTAGAATATGTTGATTATGACTCGAAACCTTTTCGAGCCAACAGGTCGATTTTATAATGAACGTATTAGCAACATAGGGTTAATTATGTACTGCATTCGCTAGAGAGCAAAAACTGGTCAAATAATTGCTCTCTAGCGACTTCAGTACAGAACTGACCCAGTGTTGCTAATAAGTTCATCCGAAAATCGACATTTCTGATTTTTTTGAGGGTACTTGTTAATCTATACAATAAACTTGAGATTGACCGTTAGGTTTGACCAGTTTTTTATCTCTAGCGACCTTTTAGTACATAATTGACCCATAGTTGCGAATATTTTCAACAGAAAGTCAACCCTTTCTATTTTTTAGAAGGTACTTCAAGTCTCTACGATGAACTTGAGATTGACCTTGAACTTTAACCGGTCATTGTGGTTGACCGGGTGGTCATTGTGCCCTTAATCAAAAAACTTGAAATTGTATTAGCTTTTCCCCTGATTGCAGAAAAAAAATGCGCTAGCTCCTAATTTGCAACTTTTACAGCTGGATAAAGTTGGTAATAAAAATTTGACCTTAAAATATTTGTTTTTTAATTTCAAAAACGAAAAAATTCTGCGTCTTAAAATGACCAGAAAAAAATTCTCTACAAGATAGATTAAAAACATTGATACCCATTTTTGACTTTTGAAATTTCTTATTTCAAATCGTCACTAGCAACATTTTTTACAAGCAAAAAGCATCAAATTCCGATGACTTAAAAAAATAAATATTATCAAAATAAATACTTGGATCAAAGGCAGAACATCGAGATGAAGAAACTGTTGATTTATTTCAAGAAGAACAAAATGATAATAAAAAAGGCTGTTGCAAATAAAATTTAACTTTTATGAAATTACTTCGAATTATAAATAAAGTTTNAACCGTCCTACAGTCACCCAAAAATTCAGAATAGGCCAAAAACTTTAGACCATCTGATGCTAAAAAACGGCGCCAGGAAGAAATTCGACAGACCGAATTTGACCACCAACAACGTTTAATCGCGTGCCTTTTTCAAGCTCAGATGTTCCAAACATAGCTTCATCAATTTACAATATTACAAAATGTCACCCCTTTTTTTAACTCCACCATCGTTTCACAACTCTAAATTAGCGAGTGTTATTTATCACGTCTCAAACCTAAAATCAGATGAAATATTTCAACATAGCTGTTACTGTAATACAAATACAACTGTGTGGAGGTGTGAGCTCGAAATATACTCGGGAGCGAATCAGAAGCGCCTTTCTAACATAACGTATTTTAGAATAACATAGAACCGTAAAGATTCACAGTTTTCCAGCACAAGTCTAAATTACTCACAAACCAAACCGCATTTCTACAGAATTTGAAGTTATCCAGACAACTTACGCAAAATTAAACTTAAAATGGACGAGTATGACAAGAATTTTCATTCAATGAGGTTTACCATATCGAAACCAGTATAACTAACAGACTTTCATACGAAAAGTTTTCGAAGGATTGCACAATAACCCTTCAGAAACCAGATTTTCTTAATAAACAGGCTCAAAAGCACGAAAAAAACAAACCTGATCTTGTACATGGTCTTGTTCTGAGTCTATCACATGATTAACGGGCTATTATTTGGCAAATTTTCTGAGAGCCCGCGCTGTATGCCAATTACTTTTGTTTTATTTTTGTGTTCAACTTTTCGTTCAATAAAAATACTTTCTATTTCTCATCATTACTGAAGATGAATAAAAAATTCGAAAACGTTGTAAAATAACTATTTTTAATAGCAAAATTATTATATACTCTTTTAACGTGTGATTTTAAACGTTGTGGCTACGCATTCTCTAACCATAAAGTGTAAAGGGATATCATACAAGGAGGTTGATTTTTGGTAAAATACATTTACAAAAAATTCGGTGGCATTTTCGAAATGAATAATCGCTTCAGGTTTGAACTGAAGTAAAAGTTGAAATTCGTTTTTTTTTAACAAACAAAAACGCCGGTTTATTTAAGGGATAATTAATTTCGGGATAGGTGAATATCAAGAGATGAAATTGGGATGTGGTTTCAAAATTCTGTCCCCCTCTTTCCTCCATGGTCTATCTCGTTCTATCCCTATTATTTTGAAAGCTTGCTGATAATATCGCTGCGGCTATCAATACCTGTTCTTCTTTTGTATCAATATGTTATGTTTTGTAATGAAATTATATAAAAAAACGTCAAAATAATTTGAGCTAGGTTATGTTTTCTAAAAATAGTTAAAGGTAATAGAGTGTTCTTTATTTTTTCGCTATAAATATTGTGAGAAATTTAATTCTGTTTAGAGCTTCAAACCACCAATGACGGGGCCTACCCAATTGCACTGACCGTTTTTTTGAGAACCGAGGCAATTCGCACTGCCGGCGGTGAATTTGAGCATTTTGAAAAGAGGCCTTCGCACAACGCGGCGACTGCCCAGCAAACAAAATCAAACACATTTTAATTGCGCCAGATCGCAAAATATTTTCAGATAATCTGAATCTGATAATTTAATAAGTTCGAGAAAAAATCCAATATTAATCAATTTATTTTAATTGATTCTCAGAATATGCAGATAACTTTAAAACGGAAACGGGTAAAACGGCCGCGCGGCGTGATACCGATACGTATATTTTCTAGGCTTCACACCGAAAAAAATATTTGACACATATGCACATGCTCACTTTGGCCACATAAAAGTGCTATTTTCAGGCTATATAAGATTTTAAAAATAACTTATGAATATAAAATGGAAAATAAATGTCTATATATTCCATTTATCAACATATTAATGAATCCGGAACCTCAAAAAATTGACGGACCTCGTGAAAAATCCGAATTTTTCATATACGAGTAATGGCGGACGAACGGCAAAAGTGTCATTTTTCATACTGAATGAAGATGGTACTTCTATCAGTACCATAAAAATTCTGTCAACATGAATGATGTGAATTTATAACTGTAGGTATCGCAAAAACAAAAGAGCCAATTGTCCGCGGATTCAAAATACAAACCAAAAAAAGATGATTTGACTTACACAAACGAAAATTAAATGGAAAAAACTCGGTACTTTTTAACAGCGAAATCAATTAGATGATCAACACCGGCAACTCAGCTCTAAGATTCTATAGCATACGCAAATTGGAAATATCACAACAATTTTGAAATATCATCTTGCCGCTTGTTTCAAATATTTCGCTGTCCATCACTAGTGGCGTCAAGGTCGAGGCCAAAATCGAGGAAATAAAAGGGTATCTGGAAAATTTGGCCAGTTTTTTTTGCTCCAAATTAACCAAAGGAACACGATAGGAGTACTGAAATTCTCAGTTTCGACATTTTTTCTGAGTCGAACGACCGGTGACCGCCTAGTCATCCACCAACGGACGAGATTGCATATCTCCTCTCAATCTTGTAAATTAATCTAAATATCTACTTTATTCATTTTGAATAAATTCGATATTTTTTTTCTTCATTTATTTCAAAATAAATTGTAATAATAGTAAATTTTTAATCAATATGAAAATAAGTATCAACTTAAATTAACCACCGCAATTACTAAAGGCAAGATAAAAATCATTTGTTTAATTTGTTTAACCACAGTAGCGCCGTTCTGTTCGAAGGCGCTTTCAAAAAGTCAATTCGCCCGCGCCGTAGTGCTAATGTCTCGGTCTCAGAAAAAACGTCACTGGCAATTCGTGGAGGCTAATGAGGACTGGTTTTATAAATTAATAGACAAAAAGGTATAAAAACTATCGTTTATAGCCTGCGACTTTTCTAATAAAATGTGAGGCATAAATTGTAGATTTCTGGTCTATTCCTACATTGTGCCATTTTAAAACGCGCGATTTAGAAGTCAATTGTAGCTAATTGAGCCGCGCCCAAAAGGGTTAGATTTTTATTGATGAAATGTAGCACCAGGATTTTAAAGAGAATCGCCTACTGAAGTATTGTAGTCCCAGTTTGCTGACTCATAACTTATTTCTCTCCAGACATAAGCAAGTGAGAGAAATTTGAGCCATGTGGTTTTCTCTATTTAAAGTTTTAAAATTAGGTTTTTAAAAAATGTCTTTTTAGGCATTTTTCAAACGAAGTTTTCACATGGAATTGTTACTGCCCGAACGATAAAATTTGAAGGGCAGCCTGAGGGCACTTGTTCAAGCTTCTCGTGCCTCGCCAGTGGTAATTACCACTGGTAATCTAGAAAGGCACGAAGAACTGCCTACCTGGCGCGTTACTTGCGGGGTATGATTATCAAATGAAACGATTTGAAATAAGAATTTCAAAAGTCAATAAATCGGGTTTTAAAACTGTGTTAAGGCTATCTTGTTAGAGAATTTTTTCCTGGTCATTTCTAAGACTAAGGATTTTTTTTTTTATGAAAAATTTTCAACAAAAAAATCGATTTTCGCTCAAGAATTTTTCGAGATTTTTACAGGGTGTCAATGAAGCCAGTTCTAAGCGCCTCCGTAGAACGATTTTAAACCGGTAATTTTTTTGGCAGGTGAAAATTAAGCGTTTTTTTAGCGAACCCGTTTTTTTTTTGGCTAGGGGCCCTGGCGACCACGTGTCGCACCTCAAATGAGCCGGTCAAAGTTCAAGGTCAATCTCACCAGTTCATCGAGAGACTGAAAGTACGCCAAAAGAACCGGCGGGGGTCGGACTTTCTAAATGAACGTATTAGCACTATAGGTCAATGATGTACTGAAGGTCGCTAGAGAGCAAAAAACTGGTCCAAAATTTTGAGTTTTTACAAAGGGTGTGAAAGACAGTTCTAGCGACTATGTTAGGAAGGAGTTAAAGCGGTTATTTTGGCAGGTAAACAATTAATTGTTTTTAGGAACCTGTATTTTGACTGGGCTACGCGACCACGTGGTCGACCTCAAATGACGGTCATAGTTTCAAGTCAGCTTAAGGTTCATCGTAGAGACTCGAAATACTCTCAAAGGAACCGGAAGGGAGTCGACTTTCTACGTGAAGATTAAGCAACTAATGGTCAATAAATGTACTGAAAGTCTGCTAGAGAGCAACAAAACTGGTCAAAATATCTTTGAGATTTTACAAGGGGTGTTGAAGGGCCAGTTCTAGTGAATTCCGTAAGTCGAGCTAAATAGCTGATTGTTCGCCCAGAAGCGATGAAAATTTATTCGTTTTGTATCACATTGTTTTTTGGGCTAAGGGTCAAAGCGACCACGTAATCGACCTTAAATAACCGGTCAAAGTCCCAATGTCATTTTAAAAGTTCATGGTAAACGACTTGAAAGTACCCTCAAAAAATCGAAAGGGTCGACGTTTTCTAAACTGAGCGTATTAAAAACCTCGGTTAATTATAAACCAGAGAGTCGCTAAGGGAGCAAAAAGTGACAAAAAAGTGACAAAACAGAGGAGAACAAACAATCTCCAGAAGCTGTCAAGCCTGGTTTATATATAATGTAATTTTCTCGTTTTTAAGAAATAATAATAATTGATCTTCATTGAAAAAATTAATTTCAAATATTATATTTATATTTCAATCGCAAATCAAATATCCTATGATTGTGTTAATTAAAAACAAAATAATTTTCATTTTAATTGTTTTTTTAATTTTAAAATTCAATATTATAGTCACCATAATAACCAAGGAACACGTTCGGTTTTTTTTACGTCATTTAATAACACGGCAAGATAATTGACGATTTATCAAGTGGTTAATCTTGTTTTCTTATCTGAACAAAGCCCTCAGAATAAAATCAGCAAAGACTTGGGTGATTTGAAAGATGCACACAATTTGGTGCCCGATAAAACAGTTATAGCGACTATACCAAGGTTATTTTTTTTTAAATGATTATGTTTTTTTAACATTTTTGTAAAGGAAGAAAAACATGGAAAAAAGTATTTGTCGATTCGATTGGGTCAAGAAATAAAGAATTCTTATCGGAACATATGAAATACTCATGCGAATTTTTACGCAGAATCGGCCTTGAACGATTTATTGATAAATTTAATGATAAATTGTTAATTATAAGTCCCTGAAATGAATCTTATCCTACACCTTTTTACAGGTGATAAACTGGTCAACAATAGCAGCTATGTCTCAAACTCTACTGCTTTTAACCAGAGAGATATTTACAACCCAAACTTTTGTTTTTGATCGAGATCATATAAAAGGCATCAGAAGATAAAAATGGCTTAAGGTGTAATTGTCACTGGCCAAGAACGCCAGACTGCCATCAATTTTTTTTGCTCACTCCTGTTTGTCCTGATTTATTGTGAAGTTTGTTTACTGGATAAAAATCATTTCTGTAGCAAAAGTCAATTACATTGGACCACACTAAAAGTCCCTTTTTCTGATTTTCCCTCCGTGTACACAAAGAGACCCTTATTTTCAAATAAACTTGATTATTACAAACTTTATAAATCACTTTATAATTAAACTGCTCAGAAATCGCAATTGACCTTCGACCATGTAAATTTTCTGATCTCTACCGACCTTTCTGATCCATTATTAGCAGTATTTTTAAATAATTGTTCAGAAACTGACAAGCGAGTTTATTAGCATGGTTTTCACAGTCATAGTAATCCCTGAGAATTAACTTTATATTTTGTCACTTTGCTCCTTATCGACTCTTCTGGTTATAATTAACGAATGGTTTTTAATACGCCTTCATTAGACGTCGACCCTTTCAGATATTTTGAGGGTACTTTTCAAAGTCTTTACCATGAACTTAAAAAATGACATTGGACTTTGACCGTTATTTAAGGTCGCATCACGTGGTCGCTGACCCCTAGCCCAAAAAACAATTTGATAAAAAAACGAAATAATTTTTCCATCTGGCGAACAATCAGCTATTAGCTCGACTTACGGATCACTAGAACTGGCTTCAACACCCTTGTAAAATCTCAAAATTTTGACCAGTTTGTTGCTCTCTAGGCGACTTTTCAGTACATTATTGACCCATAGTTGCTAATACTTTCAACTAGAACAGTCGACTCTTCCGGTTCCTTTTGAGAGTATTTTCAGTTTTAACGATGAACTTAAGCTTGACTTGAACTATGACCGGTCCATGTTGGAGGTCGACCACGTCGGTCGCTAGCCCTAGTCAAAAATACAGGTTTCCTTAAAAAAATTAATATTTTACCTGCCAAAAATAAACCGCTTAACTCTTCCTACATAGTCGCTAGAACTGGCTTCATCACCCTTTGAAAAACTCAAATTTTGACCAGTTTTTGCTCTCTAGCGACCTTTCAGTACATCATTGACTATAAGTTGGCTAATACGTTCTTAGAAGTCGACACCCGCCGGTTCTTTTGGCGGTACTTCAAGTCTCTACGATAACTTGAGAATGACCTTGAACTTGGACCGGTCATTTTGAGGTCGACTCACGTGGTCGCCAGCCCTAGCCAAAAAAAACGTGGTTCCTATAAAAACGCTTAATTATCGTCACCTGCCAAAAAAATTACCGGTTTAAAACCTCTTCATACGGAGGCGCTAGAAACTGGCTTCATGACAACCGCTGTAAAATTCGAAAAATTTGAGCGAAAAATCGATTTTTTTTTGAAAATTTTTTCATAAAAAAAAAAATCCTTAATCTTACAATGAACCAGAAAAAAATTCTCTACAAGATAGGCTAACACATTAAAACCGATGTTTGACTTTTGAAATTCCTTATTTCAAATCGTCAAATATCACTAGTATGATCACACAACTTATTGATTAAACCGAAATAAAATACTTACTCAGACAAACAATATTATCATGAGTTAAGTTTCAACCTTTTACTATCCTAAAACATACAATTATAATGAAGAGAAGTTGAGCCATGCTCATGGACCAATAAGATGTCAAGTTGAACCCAGAAATCTACAAATTTATCTCCAATTTGTAAGTTTGGGGAGCCGAAGGCATAAAATTATTTGTTACCCGACTTGCTTTGACTCTTTAGTCAGAATAAATTGATCTCTACTTATTAAACATTTTCTGTATACAAATGGTGAATGTTAATTCTGTTTGGAGGCTCAATGACATAAATTGTTACATAAAAAAATTTTGCACAGGCTTTTTAACTTAGTAAGAAAATTTTACTAAAACAATCACTAATATCACATTTAAATTACGAAATATTAAACGTTATTTAATAACAGTACTTTTAATTTGTCCGTTACAATTTCAAGATTGTACTTCGTTGAAGTTTGAAATTATTTTTTCCATTATAAATTTTTACGCGCCGATAATGGCTCTGCTAATAAGTCTTTGCTGGAATCAAAAAATTTATTAACTGTCCAGTAAAAATTGAAAATTTGTTTCTGTATTCGGTATATTTCAATTTTTTTATATTAAGGTGGTTGGTGTATTGTATTTTGGGATTTCAGAGGCTTCGTAGGTTAGACCAAGCTGCAGACTGGACATTTTGAAAAATCATTAGGAAATCTCATTTGGCTCCGCCATTTCTTAGCAGTTCAGTACCACGCCACCAACATCATCTGGTTCAAACCCTGGTTAAACAGCGAAGTCCCTCAGCTCTTTTTCAAAATACAAAACCTACGAGCTATATCGAAGTTTTGAGATTATAGTGAATTCCGAACATAGCCGAATTCTAGAAAAAATTAACTTTTTCATCAAAATTATTTTTTGATCTCTAGCACACGGTTTCATCTAAAAATCAGACCATAGTTGCTATAATCGTTTCCACAAAACCGTAGCCCAAGATATCTTTTTGATGTTAAATTTTTCTAATATCACTTTCATATTCAAATTGTCATTTCCCGCACTTTTTTGTCGATTTCAGCCAATCAGGTCGAAATTCGAAAAAAATATCTCCACACGATGTTGACTCGAGACCTTGGCTTGTTACATCCGAAATGACGTTTCTTGCATTTCCACAGAAAAAAAACTATTATCAAAACGTCGAAAAACACCTTTCTGACCCCTGAGGCAAAATCGAAAAAACAGCTTCTATAAAATTCAGACAATTTTCGGATTCTTACCAAATCTCAAAACTTTCCAAGCTCTAGGATCCTTGTTTTCTTTGAAAAAAGCTGAGGGTCTCGTGTTTAACCCGCGTTACCAAAATGGTATGGTGGGACGTGGTACTAACACTGTCCCGCTCACGAAATCGCGAGATAAAAATAGAAACATTCCTAATGTATGCTTCAAAAATGTCCAGTCTGCATTTGTATAACCGTACGAAGCCTCTGAAATCCCAAAAATCACTATCACCATCCCCTTAAGTACATGTGTATGTGATCCAAATTCTCAAGTGCACTTACAATTTTTAAAATTTTTCACGATTGCTCTTGAATAACTGGTGAGAAAATTTAAAAACTCCTTGAAAATTTCGAAAAAAGGTATTTTAAATCCTTGAAAAATTCACATTTTGAGTTCGTACTTGCAAAAACATGAAAAGTTTGGATAATAAGACCACAAAGTCAAATAAGCTATCGTACTAAGTTCAAAAATATATCACACAGATCAGCGGCACAAGACATCCTAAATTGGAACCTATTCAGCAGAAATAATTACCAACCGCCAAATTAGATGGAAGAAATTTTCGAGACGTTTATTATACATTAGTCTTTTTATAGTCTTAAAAAATTTTCACGTGAATCGTAGAATTCATGAGCACTTTAATTATCATAAATAAATTTTGAGAAGGTCAATTCATTATCCATAAATTATGGACCATAATTTATAATGTGGTGCATATCGATTTTATCCATTATCCAACCGGAGACACTCAGGAGACGATTTGAAATAAGGAATTACAAAAGTTAAAAATGGGTATCGATGTTTTTACCCATATCCCTTATTTACACTTTTGTTAACATCCAGGCCCTACTACTTAAAAACACTCTACGTTTCCTAATAAGGGCCCGGATATTAACAAAAGTGTGTATTGGGGATATATTGTAGAGATTTTTTTTGGTCAATTCAAGACTTAGGTAATTCTTTATTTCAAATCTCCATGAATCATTATCTTGTATTATACAGTTGACAGGTCCTGTAATACAGGGGCCACATATCGCCGGAAAACACAAACGCAATTTCACGATTTTAAGCTTTAACACTTCCAGTGCCCATATCGCCGAATGAGCCATCATCGCCGAATTGCGTGGGTGTTTTAGGTTTTTATTACAAATTTATAAATTTTATGAATTTCAAGATGGCATTTCCCAAATCTACATTTAGATTTTTGTTCATTCGCGTTTGGTTTAAGTCCGTAATTCTACGCATTTCAATGATTTACTACATTTTGGAACAAATGTTAAATTCCTTATTAAATTGAAAAAACTTTTAAGATTATGGCGTGATTTCGAACGTCTTTGCGTTTTAAATTTTTGAAAATGCTCAATTTGGCAAGAAAATTTTCGGCAATATTGAGCCCCCCCCTGCAGGACCCTTTATAGGTTTAAACACATTTATAAGTCAATAAAAAAATAAACTGGTTGCTTACGTTTCGAATCAGGGGCCAAAGTCAAAATGTCGTGAATACGAAACTACACTTATACAGTTAATCGCTGCTAGAATTTTGTTTGAAATAATAAAAAATTTAGGCTATTCAGTGGTCAGAATTTGAAATTTCATGAAGTTTCTTAGCCTAAGAATCTTAGGACATTGATATTATTAAATATAGTAATTTTTAATAAAAACGAGCAGAAAAAAAGAATTAAGACAACACGAAATAATCAAGTTTTTATGTTTTCTCTATTAATGAAAAAATTCGAACCTCTATATAGACTTATTCGTATTTGTGAGAAAGAGGGTAGGAGCGTGTCAGAGCTGAGCAAGTTGACTCGAGCGACGCGACTCACGAGATGTTTTGCCGCGAGCGGTTTTCCTCGACCCTCTCGTTGGCGAGATACCAAAGCAAACCCAACACTAAATTTTTCAATTTACCAAAAATTTAAAGTTAATTTATAATAAAGTTAATCCAGAACACATAATTTACAATGTCAGTGAAAATTATATTTTGAAATTAGCTCTAAGAAAAATAAAATTATTAATACAAAAATGATTACATAAAAATATTTATGTATTTAATTCTGTCTTTTAAGCTCTAAAGCCNAAAAAAATCATGAAATGTCTCATTGAATGGTTGGATACAGGTAACATTTTGTGATATTATTTAAAGGGTTTTACGAATATTTTAAATTTGTTCTGAATTCACTTTATCAATAATTATCGTTTAATTCCTGTGTTGAAATAGTTAAAGTCTAGTATAGTATAGTTGGCGATAAACCAAAGATAGCCTCGAGTATTTTGTTTTGCTCGAGTCTGTATTTTCATTTAAGGGCTCTCTCGCCAATCTCGAGCGCCGCCGGGTCGAGTCGACCACGCTCTCTTTCTCACAAATACGAATAAGTCTATTTAGGCTATGGACATGAAAACTTCCAAATGATTGTAAAAAATGATTGTGGACAATCTCGTGGTAAAGAATCCTTGAATTATAGAAGAGTTCAAGTCCATCAAATATTGCTATTTTTAATTGACTCGTCCACGGGGTTATAAGTTATAACTTTTATAACCGATAGGAGGCCGTTACACGGTGCTCAACTTAATCCTGAAGCCAAATCGACCCTTTAATTATGTTCATATTGGCTGAAATTTTGGCTGTGGGGCCCACAGTGTGGGCTATATTTGAAAAGTGAGTAGATTTGAGCCCTGCCGAAATTTAAAAACTGACCAAAACTGAAAATTTTTAAATTTTTTTCGGGGTAATTCTGGATCGTCTAGACAAGACGAAGACGCTCGTCTGAACGAGACGAAGACGCTCGTCTAACTTATTTCATGTACATATGAAAATTGAATTTCGACCAACTAAAAGCCTCGAAATGAAAAATTTCGGCTGGGCTCAAATCTACTTAATTTTTAAATAAAGCCCACAGCCGAAATTTCAGCCGATTTTAAAATAATTAAAGGGTCTATTTGGTTTCAGCATTAAGTTGAGCACCGTGCGTTATACTACACGCGTGATGTCAATTGATTGTCTTAGTGGCTTCTGGTTGGACAACTATCAATTTATCTTTCAATGCTTTGACACAAGTTATTGGGCTTACAATGTAATTACAATTTAAGCCTTACATTCCAATTTTATGAGAAAAATTTGACTAAATACATGAAAATCTTTATTATTTTTACATGTTGTGGATTTTTAATCATTTTCAGGCTGTGTGATATGTATTATCAACCTATACGATCAGGACGGCTCAATAGATTTTTTGGTGTTTTAATTGTATTGTGAAGTAAAAATTTTTGAAACATTATAAATTTACGTTACCGAATAAAAATTCATGGGTTGTTGTTTTTAGGGATGGTGGCGACTACATCGGCTTAGTACAGATCGAAATGTAATTTTTGTTCATAAGATAGGTTTTGAGCCGATTAGTTAATAATTTTTTTGAACGACTAAAACTAGCACCGAACAAAAATGCATACGTGTACAGAGAGATTCGGAGTCGAAAAGTTATTTGATTTGAAAATATACCCACGTCCCTTTTGCATGGTTACGAGAATTGTTCTGATGCGCATTTTTGGTCGTTGGGTTGAGAGTATTTTTTGCACCGCTTTAAATTTCAAATTAATTATCAGTGTTGAAATTAATGATTTATACTTCGTGCTTGTCTGTTAATTTATTGTCAAAAGTTTTTAAGTTCTAACTTTAATTTTGTTATTAACAGTTAACCAGGCTTCCAAAAGGGATGGATTTTATCCCCTTTTCTATCCCCTTTTATGGCAAAAGATAGGGAAAATTTGGGGATAGGGATGGAAAATCGCCAAAGGGATGGCTTTTTTGGAAACCTGCAGTTAACTGGATAATTTATTTTTCACGAGCTATTAAAAAGGACAGATTCCCGTGAAATACTTAAAATTAAGAATGTTTTTTCGAATTGATATACAGAATATCAATATATACATCAATACTTTATCATATACTGTATTAAAACAAGGAGTGGAACATACGTGCAGTTGGTAATTTAGCATGATTCGATAATTAACTCAAATAGAACTACTCATTGTACGGATCGGAGTTAAATTATACAATTGCTGAACGTCTTTTTCACCAGTGGGTGTAACTGATACCTGTATTACATTCGAATTGATCTATTTAAGACTGATTTATTTTCATAATTATGTGATAAGATAAAGTTATGATGAGAATAATAATAGAGTCCTTAATATTCGATATTTTTGTGAAATTGGAAAAAAATTATAACCGTTAATATCTGCTATTATTATAATTATTATTTATTTTATCTGTTTATTTATTTCACTGTAGCAAACTTGCCCTCATCAAGTCTTAAAACCTAAGCAAAAAACTAATTAGAGCAGGTAATCTTTCTAATCACACAAAAATGAATTTGATAATAATTACTGTAATAAATGGCAAAATAAATTCAAAATGTTTTTAAGTGATTATCTGAGTGATATTACCAAATATTACGATGATAATCGAGTTAGTACAATTTCAAGCGCAGTTAACCACTCTTCAAAGTTCTTGCTAATTTTGAGTATAGAATACGCTATATTACTGGTATATTATATAATTTATATATCTTAAACACTAATAGACAGTCTATTATAGACTATTAGTTATAGTGTTTCTCAAGTTTGGGTATAAATTATATACCGTATAATACAAAATTTATTGAACAAGAACTTTATATATGCATGCAGTCCGTTTAAACTTATAACTAGCGATGTTTCAAATCGGGACTAAAATTTGCGTACACAATATATATTTTACACCGTTTATGTTTATTTATCTTTATATCGAAGATTATGCGTATGTATGATATTTTTGCATTTCTCTTTATTTGTTTCCTATGTTTGCGCTTACTTGTTATTTTACATATATCTAGTTAATGATATTCTCTAATCATTGTTTCGAAATTTTAAGCTTGGGTCAAGATGAGTGCTGTCCAAAATTCAAGCACAAAGGCCAAACATGATATGAGGATGTTCAAGAGAAGGATTTCCAGGCCTCCCTACGAACGTTGGCGTTTGACCGATAAGGATGCCCTGAATAACGGCGTTGACCGATGAGAGCTTGGAAATCACGGATAAACGCGAACGCAACATGTTGGGCCTTCAGAACACCTTTTTTCATACAATGAGCCATTTTAAATCATTATGTTCTGTTAACCCTTGTGAGCATATAAAACAAAGTTCCGCCTAGGCAACAGAGCCACAATTGTGGCTCCACTTTGAACGTTGTTTACAGAAAACTCAAGGCAATTGGAGTTTCAATTTTTTCTGCATAAGGATGTTGCATATTTTGCATCCGCCATTTTATATTCTAGAATTTTAATTTTTTTTCTAGAAAATATAATAAAAAAAACAAGGCATACTATATCACGTGATAAACTGTCACAGTGGTCTTCACAAGTTAACTTATTGTTCGAAACGATGCGACAAGTATCTGGCTCTACGTTATGTTTTGTCCGCTTTGATTTGTATTTCATAAAACAAAAGTAATTTATAAATTAGCTGTCAAAAAATTTTTGATGAAAAAATTCATGATTTTTATGACAAATGTTAATTTTTATTTATAAAAGCAGATTATCACCTTTTTTTAATATTTTTAAATTAATATAGAAATAATATATCTGTGGACAATTGTTGATTACTTGAATTCACTTTTATAAGTGAAATTTTTGAGCCTCAATTCATAAAAGGTACCCGTAAGGGGGTGCCATGGCATGCCATAATTCCGACAGATTGGTTCATTTTTTCAGAGCGATATGAAAAAAAGGTGGTAATTTATTTTTATTTATTATCTTACGTAATATATATCTTACGTAAATGAAAGTATTCATTTTTACAATTTAAGGCGCTGAAATTTTTTTTGCGCCACTGGTCAAAATTTTCTTTTCTCAGAAATTCTAAATTTTGACATTTTTTTGAAATTTTATGCCACCGAAAGTTTGATAGTGCCATTTTTACCAATCCCTTTCATTTAAGACTTCTACTGTATTTATTGAATGCGCTGAAATTTAAAATTTGAAGTTACCGGTTTTGAATCTGGTATATTGGTAAAACTGTACATAGTTAAGATCTGTAAATTATCAGATTTGAAGCCAAGATTTTAAGCAATTCAGCAATACTTAATTGAAGTATTTCGAATTTACCATTTTTCACAACATGAGATCAAAAAAGTCTTTTATGGCAGTCTTTTTAAGGGGTTTTCGATAGCCAACTGTCGCACAAGTACAAATCGTTGGACCAATTTTTACCTCTGTTTGATATATTTAAACAAAAATCTTGCATCCTAAAAAATAATCCAAATTAACGGATGGCTTGTCCAATCAGGAACGTGAGCAGATCGCCAAGTAAGTTTTTGGAAAAATTCTTTGATTTGGCTTCAGAATCACCAAAAACAGTATTTTGACCCTATGTTAACTAAAGCAAAATACAGTTTTTTGGTGATTCTGAAGCCAAATCAAGAAATTTTTCCAAAAACTCACCTTGGCGGTCTGCTCACGTTCTGTCCGGTTAATTTAAAACATGAATCATTGTTGAACCTTGAAAACTCAGGGAGGAGATACATTTTGAAAAAATAATTCCGTCACTTTTGTAAGCACGTTTCTGATTGGACAAGCCATTCGTTAATTTGGATTATTTTTTAGGATGCAAGATATTTGTTTAAATATATCAAAGAGAGGTAAAAGTCGGTCCAACGATTTGTACTTGTGCGACAATTGGCTATCGAAAACCCCTTAGAATGCGACGACCACCCCCTTAAGGGGGTATGCGACTCTGATTTGACATTTTCTAGGTGAAATATACTGAAAACTAACAGTTCATGAAAAAAACCGAAAATGCTAATTTGTAGATCTATCCTTAATCTTGCGAAAAAGTACATCTCAAATTGTGGAAGTGAGTGTCGCCGATTTGAGCCTCATCTGAAGTCATTTCCCGCCAAACAAGCAAAGGTGATATTCAAAAAACATTTGTTACTAACAGAACCAACCTTCGCGGTAATTTTGAATTTAAAAATNTGTCATAATTAAAGTAATCAAAATAAATCTAAGTCAGAAATAGTACCAATCTTCGTAATCGACGCCGTCGCGACGTACCGCTTACTTGTTTTGTACATATATCTAGTTAACCTCCCTACACCAAAACAGAACTTCGCCTACCACCCATAAAACCAAATCTAAAGCAAACTTTGAGCGCTTATCACGAAAAACTGGGAAAGATATTCAATTTACTTATTTGTCACTGAATTGAATAAAGGATAAAAATTAACGTGAACAACACGTAACATTTTCAAATTGTCGAAGTTTTGAAACTAGATAACTGCGAGAGAAAAGTGAGGTTCACTTCACCTTGCTATTTTCTTGAAAAACCATACCATTTTACTAATGACATATAAGTTACAAATTAGGATATGAAACTTTAGCTATTGAACCATGCGTCTCAAATTTGAAATATGATATTTTGATCGCTTACCAAAACAAATTATTCATATCGCCGCGCCGTCGTAAATATATGCAGTTAAAATGTGAAAAATATTTGCTAATCAGCTGAAAACTCTAATTCAGTACCACTTTTGTTCTATATTTGTCCCGATTGCTCTGTCGGCTCTAGGCTTTGGGAAATTGCCCTTCAATTCTTTCGAAAAATAATTTTTTGAAAAAATTTTTTTTCATTATTTTGAGTTCATAAAAATCACTTGTGAAAAAAATTATTCTTCGTATAGAGACTGCAAGATGAAATAAACTTATATCAAAAAATCCTCAAATACTTTCCTAAAAACTTTGCTTCCTCAGATATTTATATTATTATGTATCGTTTTCACGGCAATTAATTTTTTAAGAAATTTTGACGAAAATCCTTAAAAAAAGTAGGAAAAAAAAAATACACTTTTGAACGGCTCCATCGTATTAAAATTTTCAACAATTTTTTTGGAAATAAAAATTGCAAACTCTATGACTGTTTTGAATGTAGGTCTGTTACATGTTATTTTCTGCGCGTTTGGCTCCCGAAATTTTTTTTTGCCTTAGATTAGTTCAAAAGGTGTGAGGGGTTAATGATATTCTCTAATCATTGTTTCGAAATTTTAAGCTTGGGTCAAGATGAGTGCTGTCCAAAATTCAAGCACAAATCAGGCCCAAAAACATGATATGAGGATGTTCAGAGAAGGATTCTAGGCCTCCCTGCGAATCGTTGACAGTTTGACCGATAAGATGCCAACTGAATAACGGCGTTGACCAGTGAGAGGCTTGGGGAAAAATCACGATAAACGGCGAACGCAACATGCTGGGCCTCAGAACACCTCTTTCATACAATGACCATTTTAAATCATATATGTTCTGTTAACCCTTGTGAGCATATAAAAAAAAAGTCCGCCTAGGCACCAGAGCCACAATTGTGGGCTCCACTTTGAACGTTGTTACAGAAAAGCTCAAGGCAATTTGGAGTTTCAATTTTTCCTGCATAAGGATGTTGCATATTTTGCATCCGCCATTTAAATTTTCTTAGAATTTTAAGTTTTTTTTCTAGAAAAGTATAATAAAAAAAAACAAGGCATCTATATCACGTGATAAACTGTCCACAGTGGTCTTCACAAGTTAACTATTGTTCGAAACGATGCGCAAGTATCTGGTCTACGTTATGGTTTTGTCGCTTTGATTGTATTTTATAAACAAAAGTAATTTATAAATAGTTAGCTCAAAAAATTTTGATGAAAAAATTCATGATTTTATGACAAATGTTAATTATTTATTTATAAAAGCAGATTATTCACCTTTTTTAATATTTTTTAAATTAATATAGGAAATAATATATCTTGGACAATTTTTGATTACTTGAATGTCACTTTTATAAGTGAGATTTTTGAGCCTCAATTTCATAAAAGGTACCCGTAAAGGGGGTGCCATGGCATGCCATTAATCCGGACAGATTGGTTCATTTTTTTCAGATGCGATATTTGAAAAAAAGGTGTATTATTATTTATTTTTATAATTATTATCTACGTAAATGAAAGTATTACATTTTTTTACAATTTAAGGCGCTGAAAAAATTTTTTGCGGCACTGAGTCAACATTTTCTTTTCTCAGAATATTCTAAAGTTTGGGACATTTTTTTGAAATTTATTACCACCGAAAGTTTGATAGTGCCATTTTTACCAGATCCCTTTTCATTTAAGACTTCTACTGTATGTTATTGAATGCGCTGAAATTTAAGATTTGAAGTACCGGTTTTGAACTGAGTTATATTGGTTAAAACTGTTACAGTAGTTAAGATCGTGTGAATTATCAGATTTGAAGCCAAGATTTTTAAGCAATTCAGCAATACTTAATTTGAAAAGTATTTCGAATTTCTACCATTTTTCCACAAACATGAGATCAAAAAAGTCTTTGTATGGCACGTCTTGTTTAAGGGGTTTCGATTAGCCAACTGTCGCACAGTACACATCGTTGGACCAATTTTACCTCTCTTTGATATATTTAAACAAAAATCTGGCATTCCTAAAAAAGAATCCAAAATTAACGGATGGGCTTGTCCAATCAGGAACGTGAGCAGATCGCCAAGGTGCAGTTTTTGGAAAATTCTTTGATTTGGCTTCAGAATCACCAAAAAACAGTATTTTGACCCTTTGTTAACTAAAAGCAAATACAGTTTTTTGGTGATTCTGAAGCCAAATCAAGAAAAAAGTTTTTCTTCAAAACTCCCCTTGCGGTCTGCTCACGTTCTGTCCGGTAATTTAAAACATGAAATTCAGTTGTTGAACCTTGAAAACTCAGGAGAGATACATTTTTGAAAAAAATAATTCCGTCACTTTTTGCAAGCACGTTTCTGATTGGACAGCCAATCCGTTATTTGGATATTTTTTAGGATTGCAAGATATTTGTTTAAAATATATCAAAGAGAGGTAAAAGTCGGTGCCAACGATTTTTACTTCTTTGCGACAATTGGCTATCGAAAACCCCTTAGAATGCGACGACCACCCCTTAAGGGTATTGCGACTCTGATTTGACATTTTCGAGCGTGAAATATACTTGAAAACTAAACAGTCCATCGAAAAAAACCGAAAATGCTAATTTTGTTTGTAGATCTATCCTTAATCTTGCGAAAAAGTACATCTCAAATTGTGGAAGTGAGTGTCGCCGATTTGAGCCTCATCTGAAGTCATTTCCCGCCAAACAAGCAAAGGTGATATTCAAAAAACATTTGTTACTAACAGAACCAACCTTCGCGGTAATTTTGAATTTAAAAATAATCTAATACAATCCCACCTACGCCGACACCCACGATTTTAAAAATCTTCTTGAAAAGACACGCAGTTCGTGCCTACTCCTTCAATTTTCATCATTTTTCATTATTTTTTTGTGTGAGGCTCTGGAGAAGCCTAACAAATAATGCAACATTGCTTTTGTTTTAAAATTTCGCTTTCGGCGGCCAAAAAAGCCAAAAAACGAAAACGAAAATTATTGATTTATTTATGATTTAAATTGAAACTGCGCTAATTTGTTTTTTTGACGCTTCCGAGTTAAAAATTGCACCAAAATTCTTAAACGTGTTTGTGTTTACGGAAAAAAATATTTTGAAGCGTTTTTTCTAAATTTTGTCGAAAATTAAGGCTCAAAATGAAAATTTGACGTGGCCCCCAAGAGACGCCGAATCAAAATTTAAAAAAAAAATATCTAGTTTATTGTCAAACAAGTCTTGTGCTTTCAGATGCAGTATGAGTCGAAACTGTATCTCTTAAACTGGTGGAGGAGATAGCTTTTGCCTGAGCCTCCCAAACTGACCATTCCAAAATTTTAATTTTTGGTTTTTTCGCGTTTTTGTCCGCCGAAAGCAAAATTTTAAAACAAAAGCAATTTGCATTATTTGTTAGACTTCTCCGGAGCCTGACACTAAAAAATAATAAAAAATGATGAAAATTGAAGGAATAGGTACGAACTGCGTGTCTTTTTAAGAAGCNGGTTAATTTATTGTTATATCCGAGTTTTATCAATCATACAGTATAATTCATAATTTTTTTTTGTATTTCAAGTTTTTTTAGTGATTTTTTTAATTTCGGCATGCACAACTTGAAATCCCATGTGTTTACAAACTATAAGTCGGATTAAATTTTAAAAAAGTCAGTTTTGTTCCTTGAGAAATTCTGCATCAGTGAGTAGAGTTTGAAAACAGTATAATTATTCGTTTTATGTCAATCGTCAGTTTTGTGAGACAAAAGTGTTCAGAAAAAACGTCCTTCATTTTTTAGAACGCTCTCATTTGACATAAGATTATGCCATGACATTTTAATTAACATAATCTTAATCCTCAAACAATTTTATATTGTCTTTGATATTTTCGATCGAAAATATTTTCATACTAGACTTCTACAGCTATGTGTATGAAGCGGAGCTCAACTTTTAGAGGAGAGCTCAAAATAATATTTTGTTTTGTCTTTCGTCTGCTTTCAGTCGAAACGGAGCGATTCAATTTAGTTTTAAAGTCAATATTTGAAAATTTCAGACAATTTTGAGTAATCATTGTGAATCTCATAAAAAAATATCAAGCGGTTAAATTCTAATTTAAATTCTTGGATTAAAAAAATGCACTTTTGTACAATATTGTACGATTCGTGTGTAATGGTTAACTCGCGACTGCGGAATCATATGTGTTAACAGTGTATCATATGATAATATCCTCATTGACAATATGTTATCATCATTATGAACATAAATATTGATAATAACATATGATCCTCATGATTGATAATCACACTTTGGTGATATCAAAATGTGTATAGTATCAGTGAAGTGTCATCAATAAAATTATTGATAAAAGTATGTGGATCATATGTTATTATCGATATTGACCAAATCATCATAATATTGTTGAGGTAAAAACGTGAGCTCGATGGTAATTAAAAAAACTCTTATTTTCTGGGTTATTGTTTATTAATAGGTATCTTATTGTTGGGCCAAAGAGTTCAGTTTAAATTATGAAATTCCTTAAAATACGCGTCATTATTTTAACGACTTTTTACTCAGAAGAATGAAATACTGTGTTGTTTCATATCGGTATTTGCCGAAGCAAATAATATTATAACATTTTATCAATGTTCATAATAACGTATGGTCCACAACATCCGATAACATAATGTTATTATCAATAATAGAAATCATATGATATATCGATTACGAGACTTCCTGGTCGTTTTTTACTAAATTTCTAGCCAAATTTTTATATAATTCGGCTTTTGAAAACAACTCATTTGATTACATTCTGAGATAGCTCAAACTGAGCACAAATATCTTGTGAATGATAAAATAAAAAATTGGTCCATCAGACCAATTTATTTCATATGTTTTACTTAGATTACTGAAATTGTTTAATTAATAGTTTTTCTTCAAAAATTTGGAAACAATAGTCGGACTCGGACCATTTTTCCAATTTTATTATTAACAAGATATTTGTGCTTAGTTTGAGCTATCTAAGAATGAAATCGGATGGGTTGTTTTTAAAAGCCTAATTATTTNTGTCATAATTAAAGTAATCAAAATAATCTAAAGTCAGAAATAGTACCAAATCTTCGTAATCACGCCGTCGCGACGTACCGCTTACTTGTATTTGTACATATATCTAGTTAACCTCCTCCACACCAAAAACAGAACTTCGCCTCACCACCCAAAAAGCCTATTCTAAAAGCAATACTTTGAGCGCTTATCACGAAAAACTGGGAAAGAATCAATTTACTTATTGTCACGATTGAGATCAAGGATAAAAATTAACGTGAACAACACGTAACATTTTCAAATGTCGAAGTTTGAACTAGATAACTGCGAGAGAAAAGTGAGGTTCACTTTCACCTTGTATTTCTTGAAAAACCATACATTTTACAATGACATATAAGTTACAAATTAGAATGAAACTTTAGCTATTGAAAAAACCTGGTCTCAAATTTGAAATATGATATTTTGATCGCTTTACAAAACAATTATTCATATCGCCGCGCGTCGAAAATATATGCAGTAAAATTGTGAAAAATATTGCTAATCAGCTGAAAACTCTAAATCAGTACCACCTTTTGTTCTATATTTGATCCCGATTTGTCTTTGTCGGCTCTATTTGGGTTAAATTGCTCTTCAATTCTTTCGAAAAAATAATTTTGGTTGGAAAAAATTTTTTTTCATTATTTTGAGTTCATAAAAATCACTGTGAAAAAATTATTCTTCGTATAGAGACTTGCAGATGAAATAAACTTATATAAAAGAATCCTCAATACTTTCCTAAAAACTTTGCTTCCTCAGAATTTATATTATTATGTATCGTTTTCACACAATTAAATTTTTTTAAGAAATTTTGACGAAAATCCTTAAAAAAAAAGTAGGAAAAAAAATACACTTTTCAACGGCTCATCGTATTAAAATTTTCAACAATATTATTTGGAAATAAAATTGCAAACTCTATACTTATTTAATTGTAGGTCTGTGACATGTTATTTCTGCGCGTTTGGGCTCCCGAAATTTTTTTTTGCCTTAGATAGTTCAAAAGGTGTGAGGGGTATGATATTCTCTAATCATTGTGTTTTCGAAATTTTAAGCTTGGGTCAAGATGAGTGCTGTCCAAATTTCAAGCCCAATCAGGCCAAAACATATGATGAGGATGTTCAAAGAAGGATTCAAGCCTCCTGCGAACTGTTGACAGGTTGACCGATAAGATGCGCCTGAATAACGGCGTTGACCAGTGAGAGCTTGGAAAATCACGGATAAACGCGAACGCAAATGCTGGCGCTTCAGATTCACTCTTTTCATTACAATGACGCATTTTAAATCATTAATGTTCGTGTTAACCCTTTGTGAGCATATAAAAAAAAAGTTCCGCCTAGGCACACAGAGCCACAATTGTGGGCTCCACTTTGAACGGTTGTTACAGAAAGCTCAATGCAATTTGGAGTTTCAATTTTTCTCTGCATTAAGGATGTTGCATA
Organism: Oikopleura vanhoeffeni; assembly: GCA_004367855.1. NCBI lineage: Eukaryota > Metazoa > Chordata > Appendicularia > Copelata > Oikopleuridae > Oikopleura > Oikopleura vanhoeffeni. The sequence continues at coordinate 29,993 of SCLH01000774.1, read as the reverse complement.
TTTGCATCCGCCATTTATATTCTAGAATTGTTAAGTTTTTTTTCTGAAATTATATATAAAAAAAAACAAGGCAGATACATATCACCGTGACAAATGCCACAGTGGTCTTCACAAGTTACAGCGTATTGTCGAAACGATTGCCTAAGTATCTGGCCGTACGTTATCGGTTTTGTCGCTCTGGATTGTATTTCATAAACAAAAAGTAATTTATAAATTTAGCTCAAAAATTTTGATGAAAAAAATCATGATTTTTATGACAATGTTAATTATTTATTATAAAAGCAGAATTATCACTTTTTTTAATATTTTTAAAATAAATATGGAAAATAATTGATATCTTGGACAATTTTTGATTACTTAAATTTCACTTTATATAGTGATGATTTTTGAGCCTCAATTCATAAAAGGTACCCGTAACGGGGGTCGCCATGGCATCCATAATTCCGACAGATTGGTTTTTTTCAGAGCGTTATATGAAAAAAAAGTGTACCTATTGTTATTGTGTTACTTTTAGGGCGTTCATTGTTTATTAATCTACGTGACTAAGATAATGTACGTATGAACATTTTCTTTACCAATTTAAGGCGCTGAAATTTTTTTGCGGCCACTGGTCAAATTTTTTTTTCTCAGAAATTCTAAAGTTTGTACAGTTTTTTTGAAAATGTTTTATCCACCGAAAGGTTTGAGTAGGTGCATTTTTACAATCCTTTCATTTAATGACTTCTACTGTATTTCATTGAATGCGCTGAAATTAGATTTGAAGTACCCGGTTTTGAATTGTATATTGGTAAACTGTTACATAGTTAATGATTCTGTAATTAATTCAGATTGAAGCCAAGATTTTAAGCAATTCGCAATACTTAATTGAAAAAGTATTTTCGAATCGTACCGATCTTTTCCACAAACAGAGTCAAAGAAGTCTTTTATGCAGTCTTTCTAAGGGGTTTTCGATTAGCCAACTGTCGGCACACGTACAAGATGTTGACCATCTTTTACCTTCTTTGAATATTTAAACAAAAATCCTGTTCATCCTAAAAAAGAGATCCAAAATTAACGAGGGTTAGGTCTCAATCAGCGAGACGTGAGCAGAGTCGCCAAGGTGAGTTTTGAAAAATTCTTTTGAATTTGGCCGCTTTCAGATCACCAAACAACACTGTATTTGACCCCTTTGCATTAACAAGAGCCAAATAAGTTTTTTGGGTGATTCTGAAGCCAATCAAGAAAAAACAAGATTTTTTCAAAGAAACCCCGTGGCGGTCTTGCTCACTTCTGTGCCGGTTAGATTTAAAACTGAATCATTGTTGAACTCTTAAATAATCTCAGGAGGAGATAGCTATTTTGAAACATAATTCTGTCACTTTTGCAAGCACGTTTCTGATTGGACCAGCCACCCGTAATTTGGATTTTTTTAGGATTGCAAGGAATGTTGTTTAAAAATATATCAAAGAGAGGAAAAGTCGGTGCCAACGATTTTACCTTGTGCGACAATTGGCTATCGAAAACCCCTTAGAATGCGACGACCACCCCTTAAGGGTATTGCGACTCTGATTTGACATTTTCGAGCGTGAAATATACTTGAAAACTAAACAGTCCATCGAAAAAAACCGACAAATGCTAATTTTGAGATCTATTCCTTAATCTTGCGAAAAAAGTACATCACAAAATTATGGAAGTGAGGTCGGATCTTGAAGCCCTCATCTTGAAGTGCATTTCCCGCCAAACTAGCACAAGGTGATATTCCAAAAAACATTGTACTACGACAGAACCAAACCCTTCGCGGTAATTTTGAATTCTTAAAATAATCTATACAACCCACCTACGCCGACACCTACGTTTTAAAAAAAGCTGTGACTTAAAAAGACACGGCAGTTTCGTGCCTACTTCCTTCAATTTCCACTCATTTTTTTATTGCTGTTTGTGTAAAAATTTTCGCTTCGGCGGCCAAAAAAGCCAAAAAACGAAAACAAAAATATTGATTATTTATGATCGTTAAAGTTGGAAAGTGGCGCTAATGTTTGTTTTTTTGACGGCTTCCGAGTTAAAAAATTGCATCCGAAGAATCTTAAAAGTGTTTGTTGTTTACGGAAAAAATATTTGTGAAGCGTTTTTCTAAAATTTTGTCAAAAATTTAGGCTCAAAATATAAAAATTTGACATGGCCCCAAGAGACGCCGATCAAAAATTTCAAAAAAACTATCTTAGTTTATTGTCAACAAGTTTGTGCTTTTCAGATGCGTATGAGTCGAAACTGGTATCTTCTAAACGTGGTGGAGGAGAATAGCTTTGCCTGAGCCCCCAACTGACCATTCCAAAATTTTAATCTTTTGGTTTTTTTTCGCGTTTTTGTCCGCCGAAAGCAAATTTTCCTTAAACAAAAGCAATTTGCATTATTTGTTGACCTCTCTCCGGAGCCGACACTAAAAAATAATAAAAAAATAGTATGAGAAACTTGAAGCGAGTAGGTACGCAAATGCGTGTTCTTTTAAGAAGCATTTTGAAGCGTAGGTGTCGGTCGTTAGGTGGATTGTTCAGATTTAACTGAAGATTCAAAAATTACGCGGAAAGGTTGGTTCTGTAGTTACATTTTTTGGAATATGCAGTTTTGCTGTTTGGCGGAAATGACCTTGGAAAAGGCTCAAATCAGGCACAGCCACTCCTTAAAGGCTTAAAACAATCAAAGTCTCACACGGTGTGAGTCCACCCCCTCAGAAGTGTCATTTTAAATAAATACAATTTTTTGACTTAAAATAATCATCTTAACTCGCGACTGCGGACTATATGTGTTAACAGTGTATCATATGATAATATCACATTGACAATATGTTATCATCATTAATGAACATAAATATTAATAATAACATATGATCCTCATGATTGATAATCACACTTTGGTGATATCAAAATGTGTATAGTAATCAGTGAAGTGTCATTAATAAAATTATTAGATAAGAGTATGTGGATTCATATGTTTATTATCGATATTGACCAAATAGTATCATCATAATATTGTTGAGGTAAAAACGTGAGCTCGGATGGTAATATTAAAAAAACGTCTTATTTTCGGGGTTTTGTTTATATAATACGGATCTTATTGTTGAGGCCAAAGAGTTCAGTTTTAAACTTATGAATTCCTTAAAATACGCGGTCATTATTTTAGAACAGACTTTTTACTCAGCGAAGAAGAAATTACAGTAGTTGGTTCATATCGGTATTTGCCGGAAACAAATAATATTATAACATTTTTATCAATGTTCAATAACGTATGGTCCAACAACAATCGATAACATGGAATGCTTATTATCAATATTGAAGAATCATATGAAATCAATTACGAGACTTCCTGGTCGTTTTTACTCAACACTTATCTTAGCAAAATTGTTTATATAATTCGGCTTTTGAAAAACCGACTCATTTGGATTACATTCTGAGATAGCTCAAACTGAGCACAAATATCTTGTGAATGATAAAATAAAAAATTGGTCCATCAGACCAATTTATTTCATATGTTTTACTTAGATTACTGAAATTGTTTAATTAATAGTTTTTCTTCAAAAATTTGGAGACAATAGTCGGACTCGGACCATTTTTCCCATTTTATTATTTACAAGATATTTGTGCTTAGTTTGAGCTATCTAAGAATGAAATCGGATGGGTTGTTTTTAAAAGCCTAATTATTTAAAAATGTTGGTTAAAATTCAAGTAAAAAACGACTAGGAAGTCTCGTAATCGATGTCCCTTAATTACACTTTGTAAATATCCCGGCACTACCACTCAAAAACACACTACGTTTGCTTATCAGGGCCGAGATATTTACAAAAGTGTGATAAAAGGATATCATTCATGTATATTATATCAAATTGTATTATTTATTTTATTAATTATAGCAATCAGTTCAAATAGCCGTTCTTTGAAACACTTCCCGGTGGTTGGCGAACCGTTTCGTTCACTATTTTTATATCGATATTTTTGACAAATTTATATGAAATTAATCTCAGTGTCAAAATGTTATTCATAATGTTTTTAATTTGATTCTTGAATCTTGAGATTATCAGCAGATAAACGTGTTTTTGACCAAAAGTAACTTGAAAAGAAACAATAAATTTATTTTCTGCTTATTAAAAATGATAAATAAAAACGTGTTAGCTTCTTCAATTGCACAGGAGATAACTGTCACTCAACAGAACTCCCAGAATTAAACAACGATTTGTATCGACCAAAAAACAAGATGACTATCAAACTGTTCGCAATTAAAACCCGGATTTTCATTTTTTAATAAAAACCAAATATTAATAAGGCAAAAATATCGATAAACCTAAAAGATTTAGTATATTTCAATAAATAAAATTTGAAAAAAAGCAAATCAAATTTTTCGTATTTCGCAACGCGATAAGATCGACTGACGCGAAACTTTTGGTCACATCATTTTTTATTTTTTGGGTTATTTTTTGACTAACAAATAAATAGCATTATCAGCTTAGAAATTAGATGAATTTTTTGAATGAAATAAATTAAAATTTAATAGCGGGAATGGTTGTATTATTTTTCTGATCTTCTAAAAAAGACAAAAATAACTTCATGCCAATAACTTCTGTCCTTATCTTGAATAATATTCCTTATATCAGATAATCCTATGAAAGTCTATGCTGGAATAAAGAATTAGTCCCCGTTATCACCTTTTTGGTCAGAAAACAACTATGAATATTTGAAAAATATACACAGGAATGAAATTATGATAAAAAGCCGATTCTAATATATTGTGACAGTTATGCAACTTTCTCTGAGATTAATTAGGTTGCACAAAACTTACTGCTCGAAAACATTATTATGTTTTCGTCCCTCATTCTGCTTTCGACTCTAGAGAGATTTACACCAAATAAATAATGAAACTATTAAATAATTGTATTCTATTTGCATAGCCTAGAACCCGCATTAACATCCTTAAATAGTTGGTCCCCGGACCAACTGTAACAATTGATACCAAAACCTGTGGCTAGCAAAATAAATATTTTTAATTTAATTTTTGTTTCTAATTGGCTGAAAAAAATATAAAAAAAAATTACAAACTCTCATGTCTCATTTTTGAGACAATTGAATTTTATTATGAAGTTCGTTAACAAATTCCTGAAAAATTGAGTAAAAACTTAGCTATCAACTCCTCAAAACTGAGGAAAATTGCTACTAATTTTGTTATTGCTGAAGCCACTATGCCATATGCTATGGCTTCTTCTGAACTTATTTTTGACAAAAAACAAGAATTAAAAAATAAGTTTTTTAAACAAATTGCCCAAGATTTCATTTCAGTGAAAATATAAAATGTTTTCGCAAACAATAAATTGGATATAGAAATTTTGCTTATTTCTTCTAATTTAAAATTAATTTCATGCCAAAAAATTGGGAATCCCTTTTTCGTGAAAACAAAAGTGGATCGGACAACGCAAATTGTCGGGAATCCGATCCTTCAAAAACAGAGAAGGATAACTTCAAAAATTTTGAGCAAAATGATGCAAATTTAGAAAAAAATCCAAAAATATTCAACTCAGATTTTTGCCACATTTTTTTTCTAAAACAGGGTTTTGCTCCCAGCGACCATTCAAATTTCAAACAAGTCGATTTGACAAAACGATGTCTCGAACTTCTAGACTCCTAGCTCTGAATTTGGGGGGAAGAGGCTATAGCTTCAATATGACTTTAGAGTCAAGAATCTCTCGATTTAAAATAAATAAAATAAACCGTTAAATCCCATTTTAGTAGTTCCAGCTCGAAATGGTTAAAGAAACAATCGCAAAGAAAAGCTTCACCGAAAGAAATATTGAAACAATATAAGCAAAACCTAATAAATCTGGAGGGCTGTGACAGTTATGCAACTTTCTCTGAGATTAATCAGGTTGCACGAAACTAACTGCTCGAAAACATTATTATGTTTTCGTCCCTCATTCTGCTTTTAGCTCTGCTTTTAGAGAGAATCACACGAAATAAATAATGAAACTATTAAATAATTGTATTCTATTTGCATAGCCTAGAACCCGCATGAACATCCTTGAATAGTTGGTCCCCGGACCAACTGTAACAATATTCTAACCTGAATAAACTGATATGTCATCATCATCACAAATACTAGAAGAATCATAATTATAAGTTTCCCTCCACTATTTTTCTTATGAAATTCACCAGTTAACGAAGCTGTAAATGGTTCTCAAAATGATCAAAATATTTATGGTCAAAATGTTTAGTTGACACTTAGCCATGGACATTAAGAGGGTTCTTAGTGCTTCATTGCATGCAAAAATTATCTTTCTTTGTTTGATAAATAGAACAAATAAATTCAATTCGCGGGTGAATCGGTCCTGAGAAATCAATTGCGACGAATAAAAATTTTGTAATTCGACTTTGCAGTCAGTTTTTAGAGTTTACATCAAAAATAGCATATCACATAAATATGGACAAAAATGTTATTTGAATAGCGAAATTGAATTCTTCGTCTAAAACTGAGCTAGAAGAGTATTTTTAAAAATAGTCTAACACTATTACTAACAGAACTCAGGCCTGTTATTGTTTTTTAAGATATTGACATGCTGCTTTTATGTTTATAGCGGTGCGTGTTTGATTAAAAGAGATTAACTCAAAATGATAAAAATAAAATCCTAACGTTTTATGTAATTTTTTATGTTTAATATTTTCTGTTTTAACAGAAAAATAATTTAAATAATATAAGGCAGTTATATCGCATTTCACGTAAGTCACTTTTTTTCATTTTTACGAATAATTAAAACGTATTCTGTTTACAAAAGTTCTAACGTTTTGTGATCAACGATGTTTTTGATTTATTTTAAAACTTTGAATCAACTAGGAAATAAACTCCGCTAGATATATCCTGCTGGGGACAAATAAAGGATTGAGAAACTCGTTTTCGTAAAGTGTTTTACGAGCTTATTACGATTTTTAATTTAAATTGACATATCTCAAAATCATAAACAGTGTTCACAAAACAATAATTTTTTTTATTTTTACTTTTCAACATTTCAAACAAAATGTATGAGGCTTCAAAAAGTAGTCGAAAACTCCCCAGCAATTGCTGTGTTAGCACCCAGAACTCTCTTAAAAGTTATAAATTTCTTTTATATCAACAACCAATTTTGTGAAATACCTCTCTGAAAATATTTCATTTTAAATGATGTTATCATTCGCATAAATAATAATTTTGATAAAGATTTTGATTTATTAAAATAGATAGAATAACAATTTTGAACAAGTTTAATATCGTTTAAATCTGAAAAACAGTTAGTTAATTAATAGGATTGTTCAAAAATAAATTGAAATAAACCGTTGAGCATGACAAATCTTCGGGAAAACCATAAAATAAGCAAATTAAGCTTTGTATAAAGCAGAGAAACTACAATATATATATAATATAGGGTCACAAGCAAAATGGCGAAAAAGTAAAATGTAAAGTTCACAATCTAGCTTAATAATAAACGAATAAGCTTCTTCAGGGAGTACCCGTTGTCATGAAATATGCTTTTTTGTGCGAGTGAGAAAATAGCAGTAAAACATAAACACTCGTTATAGATATAAGAACGGCTATAATCTCAACTTTTCAACCTTAATTTTTAATGCATCTCATTTTACTAGTAACTGGATTGGAAAACCTTAAATTAAAAGTTTACAATTACGAGGTTTGACATTTTATTGAAGAAACGGAAAATTCAAACAAAGAGGCTATTACATTTTTCGAAATCTCTTATTGAACCTCAAATCGTTTATTGAGGTACCTGACTATTCAAGCCAGCATGATCGCCAAAAAGCATTAGAAGAACTCTCTCTGAAAATTTTTGAGGTTTTTCCGAA
>SCLH01000774.1:0-21653 GCA_004367855.1 Oikopleura vanhoeffeni | reverse complement strand
AAATATAGCGATTTTTCGTTTTTTCAGTACTTAATTAATATAAAACAGATGCCAAATCGGTAGTTTTTGGGTCAATGAAAATGGAATGGTGGAAGTGCTAATGATATCCCTTTATGACCTTTTGATTAATCAAAGAGATGCGGGCTGAAAAGAAGAGAAAGCGGCCTCATGAGTGGCTAGAAGGGGTCTTAGGAGTGTTAGAATTGGCTCCCTCAACCCACATCTCTTAGATTGATCAAAAGGTCATAAAGGGATATGCGAGTATCTATTACGGAGCCTCTTGGTCGTTTTTACTAGATTTTTAGCCAACATTTTTATAAAATTCGGCCTTTGAAAACAACTTATCTGATTATATTTTTAGATAGCTCAAACTGAGCACAAATATCTTGTGAATGATAAAATAAAAAAAAATTGATCCGAATCCGATCATTGTTTTCAATTTTTTTAAGAAAAACTAATAATTGAACAATTTCAGTCATCTACAGTTATGTTATCTACAGTTATCTACAGTTATCTTTCAGTTATGTAAGAAAAAATAAGTTGTTTTCAAAAGCCGAATTATATAAAAAAATTGGCTAAAAATCTAGCAAAAACAACCAGGAGGGCCCGTAATAGGTTTAGCAAGTATAAAATGCTATGTTCTGGAAATTTTTGATGAAACCTTATTTTAAACCGAACTCAAAGAGACAAAATTACGAGGTTTTTTTAGCACTTTTTGGGTGATTAACGCTGATTGATTTTAAATTTACTTAGGGGGTCGGTGCATTTTGTCAAACTTTTTCCTGTATTGATATATTCTTCTCAATATATAACTTCTCGACAAATAATGAGAAATTTTCGATAAACGTTCCGAACATTATCAAAAAATGCTTTATTTTTCGTTAAAAATTTATTTTCAATATTTGTTTCAAATCGACGAGGAAAACTATACAAAATGGCTACTTTAACTTTTCAAGACGGTGACCACATATTTTTATATGCTTTTTGAAAAATCATATGACATGATTTTTGGTCTAAAGTATTTTGAAAATTTTCCTCATTTCTACTCAAAAAATTCTCAAACTTATTTGTTTGGAATCAACAAATAAAAATTTAAAGAACACCATCTTTTACTTTATTCAAACATGTCCTTGTTTTGTTTCTTCGCTCTGGTTTATACTCTCGACTATAATTTTGCAACGAATTACGGTTTGGGAGAAAAAGGTTGAAGCCCTCATTTATCAAGAATAATTAAATNTGTCATAATTAAAGTAATCAAAATAATCTAAAGTCAGAAATAGTACCAAATCTTCGTAATCACGCCGTCGCGACGTACCGCTTACTTGTATTTGTACATATATCTAGTTAACCTCCTCCACACCAAAAACAGAACTTCGCCTCACCACCCAAAAAGCCTATTCTAAAAGCAATACTTTGAGCGCTTATCACGAAAAACTGGGAAAGAATCAATTTACTTATTGTCACGATTGAGATCAAGGATAAAAATTAACGTGAACAACACGTAACATTTTCAAATGTCGAAGTTTGAACTAGATAACTGCGAGAGAAAAGTGAGGTTCACTTTCACCTTGTATTTCTTGAAAAACCATACATTTTACAATGACATATAAGTTACAAATTAGAATGAAACTTTAGCTATTGAAAAAACCTGGTCTCAAATTTGAAATATGATATTTTGATCGCTTTACAAAACAATTATTCATATCGCCGCGCGTCGAAAATATATGCAGTAAAATTGTGAAAAATATTGCTAATCAGCTGAAAACTCTAAATCAGTACCACCTTTTGTTCTATATTTGATCCCGATTTGTCTTTGTCGGCTCTATTTGGGTTAAATTGCTCTTCAATTCTTTCGAAAAAATAATTTTGGTTGGAAAAAATTTTTTTTCATTATTTTGAGTTCATAAAAATCACTGTGAAAAAATTATTCTTCGTATAGAGACTTGCAGATGAAATAAACTTATATAAAAGAATCCTCAATACTTTCCTAAAAACTTTGCTTCCTCAGAATTTATATTATTATGTATCGTTTTCACACAATTAAATTTTTTTAAGAAATTTTGACGAAAATCCTTAAAAAAAAAGTAGGAAAAAAAATACACTTTTCAACGGCTCATCGTATTAAAATTTTCAACAATATTATTTGGAAATAAAATTGCAAACTCTATACTTATTTAATTGTAGGTCTGTGACATGTTATTTCTGCGCGTTTGGGCTCCCGAAATTTTTTTTTGCCTTAGATAGTTCAAAAGGTGTGAGGGGTATGATATTCTCTAATCATTGTGTTTTCGAAATTTTAAGCTTGGGTCAAGATGAGTTGCTGTCCAAAATTCAAGCCACAATCAGGCCAAACATGGATATGAGGATGTTCAGAAGAAGGATCTAGCCTCCCTGCGAACGTTTGACAGTTGACCGATAAGATGCCCTGAATAACGGCGTGACCAGTGAGAGCTTGGAAAAATCACGATTAAACGGCGAACGCAACATGCTGGGGCCGTTCCAGAACACCTCTTTCATTACAATGACCATTTTAAATCATGATGTTCGGTTAACCCTTTGTGAGCATATAAAAAAAAAGTTCCGCCTAGGCACCAGAGCCACAATTGTGGGCTCCACTTTGAAACGTTGTTACAGAAAAGCTCAAGGCAATTTGGAGTTTCAATTTTTCCTGCATAAGGATGTTGCATATTTTGCATCCGCCATTTAATTCTAGAATTTAAGTTTTTTTTCTAGAAAATATAATAAAAAAAAACAAGGCATCTATATCACGTGATAAATGTCCACAGTGTCTTCACAAGTTAACTATGTCGAAACGATGCGCAAGTATCTGGCCTACGTTATCGTTTTGTCGCTCTTGATTTGTATTTTATAAACAAAAGTAAATTTATAAATTTAGCTCAAAAAATTTTGATGAAAAAAATCATGATTTTTATGACAAATGTTAATTATTTATTTATAAAAGCAGATTATCACCTTTTTTTTAATATTTTTTAAATTAATATGGAAATAATTATATCTTGGACAATTTTTTGATTACTTGAAGTCACTTTATAAGTGAGATTTTTGAGCCTCAATTCATAAAAGGTACCCGTAAGGGGTGCCATGGCATGCCATAACCGACAGATTGGTTCATTTTTTCAGGCATATGAAAAAAAGGTGTAATTTATTTTTATTTATTATCTACGTAAATGAAAGTATTACATTTTTTTACAATTTAAAGGCGCTGAAAATTTTTTGCGGCACTGATGTCAAATTTTCTTTTCTCAGAAATTCTAAAGTTTGACATTTTTTTGAAATTTATTACCACCGAAAGGTTTGATAGTGCATTTTTACCGAATCCCTTTTCATTTAAAGACTTCTACTGTATTTATTGAATGCGCTTGAAATTTAAGATTTGAATACCGGTTTTGAAGCTAGTATATTGGTTAAAACTGTTACAGTAGTTAAGATCTGTGAATTATCAGATTGAAGCCAAGATTTTAAAGCAATTCAGCAATACTTAATTGAAAAAGTATTTCGAATCTACCATTTTTCCACAAACATGAGATCAAAAAAGTCTTTTATGCAGTCTTTTAAGGAGGGTTTCGATTAGCCAACTGTCGCACAGTTACACATCGTTGGACCAATTTTACCTCTCTTTGATATATTTAAACAAAAATCTGGCATTCCTAAAAAAGAATCCAAAATTAACGGAGGGCTTTGTCCAATCAGGAACGTGAGCAGATCCCAAGGTGAGTTTTTGGAAAAATTCTTGATTTGGCTTCAGATCACCAAAAAACAGTAGTTTGACCCCCTTTTGTTAACTAAAGCAAATACAGTTTTTTGGTGATTCTGAAGCCAAATCAAGAGAAAAAAAATTTTTTTCAAAAAAACTCCCCCTTGGCGGTCTGCTCACTTCTGTGCCGGTTAATTTAAAACTGGAAATCAGTTGTTGAACCTTGAAAACTCAGGAGGAGATAGCATTTTGAAAAATAATTCTGTCACTTTTGCAAGCACGTTTCTGATTGGACAGCCACCCGTTATTTGGATATTTTTTAGGATTCAAGATATTTGTTTAAAAATATATCAAAGAGAGGAAAAGTCGGTGCCAACGATTTTACCTTGTGCGACAATTGGCTATCGAAAACCCCTTAGAATGCGACGACCACCCCTTAAGGGTATTGCGACTCTGATTTGACATTTTCGAGCGTGAAATATACTTGAAAACTAAACAGTCCATGAAAAAAACCGACAAATGCTAATTTTGTAGATCTATTCCTTAATCTTGCGAAAAAGTACATCAAAAATTATGGAAGTGAGGTCGGATCTTGAGCCTCATCGTGTAAGTCATTTCCGCCAACTAAGCACACACGGTGATATTCCAAAAAACATTAGTTACTACACAGAACCAAACCCTTCGCGGTAATTTTGAATTTAAAAATAATCTAATACAATCCCACCTTACGCGACACCTACGTTTTAAAAAAAAGCTGTCCTTAAAAAGACACGCAGGTTCGTGCCTACTCCTTCCATTTCACATCATTATTTTATTGCTTTTGTGTTAAAAATTTCGCTTTCGGCGGCCAAAAAAGCCAAAAAACGAAAACAAAAATTATTGATTTATTTATGATGTTAGAAGTTGAAAGTGGCGCTAATTTTGTTTTTTTGACGGCTTCCGGAGTGTAAAAAATTGCACCCAAAAATTTAAAAGTGTTTGTGTTTACGGAAAAAAATTTTGAAGCCGTTTTTTCTAAATTTTGTCAAAAATTAGGACTCAAAAAAAAAATTTGACATGCCCCAAGAGACGCCGAATCAAAATTTCAAAAAAACTATCGTTAGTTCTATTGTCAAAACAAAGTTTGTGCTTTCGAGCATGCAAGTATGAGTTCGAAACTGGTATTTCTAAAACTGGTGGAGGAGATAGCTTTTGCTGAGTCCCCAAACTGACCATTCCAAAATTTTAATTTTTGGTTTTTTTTTCGCGTTTTTGTTCCGCCGAAAGCCAAAATTTTCTAAACAAAAGCAATTTGCATTATTTGTTAGACAACTTCTCTCCCGGAAGCCTGACACTAAAAAATAATAAAAAATAGATATGAAATACTTGAAGGAGTAGGTACGAAAATGCGTGTCTTTTTAAGAAAGCATTTTGAGAGCGAGGTGTCGGCGTTAGGTGGGATTGTTCAGATTTAACTGTAAGAGTTCAAAATTACGCGAAAGGTTGGTTGCTGTAGTTTACAAATGTTTTTGGAATATGACATTTTGCTGTTTGGCGGGAAATGACCTTGGAAGAAGGCTCAAATCAGGACCCACTCCCTTAAAGCTTATAAAAATCAAGTCTCACACGGTGTGAGTCCACCCCCTTCAGAAGTGTCATTTTAAATAAATAAATTTTTGACATTAAAATAATCATCTTAACTCGCGACTGCAGGACTATATGTGTTAAGCAGTGTATCATATGATAATATCCACATGACAATACTGTTATTCATCACTATGAACATAAATATGATAATACATAAATGATCCTCATGATTGATAATCACACTTGGTGATGATCAAAATGTGTTAATAGTAATCAAGTGAAGTGTCATTAAATAAAATTATTAGAAAAGTATGTGGATTCATATGTTATTATCGATATTGACCAAATAGTATCAATCATAATATTGTTGAGGTAAAAACGTGAGCTCGATAGGTAATATTAAAAAAACTTCTTATGTTTCGGGTTATATGTTTAATATAATAGGATACTTATTGTTGAGGCCAAAGAGTCAGTTTTAAACTTATGAATTCCTTAAAATACGCGGTCGATTATTTTGGAACGAGACTTTTTACTACGAAGAAGAAATTACAGTGTTGTTTCATATCGTATTTGCCGGAAACAAATAATATTATAACATTTATTATCAATGTGTCATAATAAACGTATGGTCCACAACATCCGATAACATAATGTTATTATCATATAAGAATCATATGAAGTATCAATTACGAGACTTCCTGGGTCGTTTTTACTAAAATTTCTAGCAAATTTTTATATAATTCGGCTTTTGAAAAACACTCATTTGATTACATTCTGAGATAGCTCAAACTGAGCACAAATATCTTGTGAATGATAAATAAAAAAATTGGTCCATCAGACCAATTTATTTCATAATGTTTTTACTTAGATTACTGAAAATTGTTTTAATTTAATAGTTTTCTTCAAAAATTTGGAAACAATAGTCGGACTCGGACGCATTTTTTCCCATTTTATTATTTACAAGATATTTGTGCTTAGTTTGAGCTATCTAAGAATGAAATCGGATGGTTTGTTTTTAAAAGCCTAATTATTTAAAAATGTTGGTTAAAAATTCAAGTAAAAAACGACTAGGAAGTCCTCGTAATCGATGTCCCTTAATTACACTTTGTAAATATCCCGGCCCTACCACTCCAAAAACACACTACGTTTGCTTATCAGGGCCGGGATAATTTACAAAAGTGTGATAAAAGGATATCATTCATGTATATATATCAAATTGGTATTATTCATTTTATTAATATAGCAATCAGTTGCAAAATAGCCGTTCTTTGAACACTTCCGTGGTTCACCCCGGCGAACCGTTTCGTTCACTATTTTTATATCGATTATTTTTGACAAATTTATATGAAATTAATCTCAGTGTCAAAATGTTATCATTTAATGTTTTTAATTTGATTCTTGAATCTTGATATTTATCAGCAGAATAAACGTGTTTTTGACCGAAAATAACTTGAAAAAGAAACAATAAATTTATTTTCTGCTTATTAAAAATGAGAAATAAAAACGTGTTTAGCTTCTTCAATTGCACAAGGAGATAACTGTCACTCAACAGAACCCCAGAATTAAACAACGATTTGTATCGACCAAAAAACAAGATGACTATCAAAAACTGTTCGCAATTAAAAACCCGGATTTTCATTTTTTTTAATAAAACCAAATATTTAATAAGGCAAAAAATATCGATAAACTTAAAGATTTAGTATATTTCAATAAATAAAAATTGAAAAAAAGCAAATCAAAATTTTTCGTATTTCGCAACGAGATAAGATCGACTGAACGCGAAACTTTTGGTCACATGCATTTTTTTAGTTTTTTGGGTTATTTTTTTGACTAACAAATAAATAGCATTATTTAAATTTTTACATCAGCTTAGGAAAATTAGATGAATTTTTTGAAATGAAATAAATTAAAATTTAATTGCGGGAATGGTGTATTATTTTTCTGATCTTCTAAAAAAGACAAAAATAACTTCATGCCAATAAACTTCTGTCCTTATCTTGAATAATATTCCTTATATCAGATAATCCTATAAAAGTCTAATGCTGGAATAAAGAATTAGTCCCCGTATACCTTTTTGGTCAGTAAACAACTATGAATATTTGAAAAATATACACAGGAATGAAATTATGATAAAAAGCCGATTCTAATATATTTGACAGTTATGCTGACTTTCTCTGAAGATTAATTAGGTTGCACGAAAACTAACTGCTCGAAAACATTATTATGTTTTCGTCCCTCATCTGCTTTCGACTCTAGAGAGATTTACACCAAATAAATAATCAAACATTAAATATTGTATCTATTTGCAAGCCTAGAACCCGCATTAACATCCTTAAATAGTGCCCCGGACCAACTGTAACAATTGATACCAAAAACCTGTGGCTAGCAAATAAATATTTTAATTTAATTTTTGTTTCTAATTGCTGAAAAAAAATATAAAAAAAAAATTACAAACTCTCATGTTTCATTTTTGAGACAATTGAATTTTATTATGAAGTTCGTTAACAAATTTCTGAAAAAATTGAGTAAAAAACTTAGCTATCAACTCCTCAAACTGAGGAAAATTGCTAACTAATTTTGTTATGGCTGAAGCCACTATGCCATATACTATGGCTTCTTCTGAACTTATTTGTTGACAAAAAAACAAGAATTAAAAAATAAGTTTTTAAAACAAATTGCCCAAGATTTCATTTAGTGAAAATATAAAATGTTTTGGCAAACAAAAATTGGGATATAGAAATTTCGCTTATTTCTTCTAATTTAAAATTAATTTCATGCCAAAAATTGGGAATCCTTTTTCGTGAAAACAAAGTGGATCGGAAACGCAAATGTCGGGAATCCGATCCTTCAAAAACAGAGAAGGATAACTTAAAAATTTGAGCAAAATGATGCAAATTTAAAAAAAAAATCCAAAAATATCAACTCAGATTTTTGCCACATTTTTTTTCTAAAACAGGGTTTTGCTCCCTGCGACCATTCAAATTTAAAACAAGTCGCATTTGACAAAACGATGTCTCGAACTTCTAGACTCCTAGCTCTGAATTTGGGGGAAGAGGCTATAGCTTCAATATGACTTTAGAGTCAAGAATCTCTCGATTTAAAATAAATAAAATAAACCGTTTAAATCCCATTTTAGTAGTTCCAGCTCGAAATGATTAAAGAAACAATCGCAAAGAAAAGCTTCATCGAAAGAAATATTGAAACAATATAAGCAAAACCAAATAAATCTGGAGGGCTGTGACAGTTATGCAACTTTCTCTAGATTAATCAGGTTGCACAAAACTAACTGCTCGAAACCTTATTATGTTTTCGTCCCTCATTCTGCCTGCTTTTAGAGAGAATCACACGAAATAAATAATGAAACTATTAAATAATTGTATTCTATTTGCATAGCTAGAACCCGCATGAACATCCCTTGAATAGTTGGTCCCCGGACCAACTGTAAACATATTCTAACCTGAATAACTGATATGTCATCATCATCACAAATACTAGAAGAATCATAATTATAAGTTCCCTCCACTATTTTTCTTATGAAATTCACCAGTTAACGAAGCTGTAATGGTTCTCAAAATGATCAAAATATTTATGGTCAAAATGTTTAGTTGACACTTAGCCATGGACATTAAGAGGGTTCTTAGTGCTTCATTGCATGCAAAATTATCTTTCTTTGTTTGATAAATAGAACAAATAAATTCAATTCGCGGGTGAACGTCCCGAGAAATCAATTGCGACGAATAAAAATTTTGTAATTCGACTTTGCAGTCAGTTTTTAGAGTTTACACCAAAAATAGCATATCACATAAATATGGACAAAAATGTTATTTGAATAGCGAAATTGAATTCTTCGTCTAAAACTGAGCTAGAGAGTATTTTTAAAAATAGTTAACACTATTACTAACAGAACTCAGGCCTGTTTATTGTTTTTTAAGATATTGACATGCTGCTTTTATGTTTATAGCGGTGCGTGTTTGATTAAAAGAGATTAACTCAAAATGATAAAAATAAAATCCTAACGTTTTATGTTATTTTTTATGTTTAATATTTTCTGTTTTAACAGAAAAATAATTTAAATAATATAAGGCAGTTATATCGCATTTCACGTAAGTTACTTTTTTTCATTTTAACGAATAATTAAAACGTATTCTGTTTACAAAAGTTCTAACGTTTTGTGATCACGATGTTTTTGATTTATTTTAAAACTTTGAATCAACTAGGAAATAAAACTCCGCGAGATATATCCGCTGGGGACAAATAAAGGATTGAGAAACTCGTTTCGTAAAGTGTTTTACGAGCTTATTACGATTTTTAATTTTAAATTGACATATCTCAAAATCATAAACAGTGTTCACAAAAACATAATTTTTTTATTTTTACTTTTCAACATTTCAAACAAAAATGTATGAGGCTTCAAAAAGTAGTCGAAAACTCCCAGCAAATTGCTGTGTTAGCACCAGAACTTCTTAAAAGTTATAAATTTCTTTATATTCAACAACCAATTTTGTGAAATACCTCTCTGAAAATTTTCATTTTAAATGATGTTATTCATTCGCATAAATAATAATTTGATAAAGATTTTGATTTATTAAAATAGATAGATAACAATTTTGAACAAGTTTAATATCGTTTAAATCTGAAAAACAGTTAGTTAATTAATAGGATTGTTCAAAATAAATGAAATAAACCTTGAGCATGACAAATCTTCGGAAAACCATAAAATAAGCAAATTAAGCTTTGTATAAAGCAGAAAAACTACAATAATATATAGATATATATTTGAGTCACAAGCAAAATGGCGAAAAGTAAAATGTAAAGTTCACAATTTAGCTTAATAAAAAACGAATAAGTTCTTTCAGGGAGTACCGTGTCATGAAATATGCTTTTTTGTGCGAGTGAGAAAATAGCAGTAAAACATAAACACTCGTTATAGATATAAGAACGGCTTAAATCTCAACTTTTCAACCTTAATTTTTATGCATCTCATTTTACTAGTAACTGGATTGGAAACCTTAAATTAAAAGTTTACAATTACGAGGTTTGACATTTTATTGAAAAACGGAAAATTCAAACAAAGAGGCTATTACATTTTTCGAAATCTCTTATTGAACCTCAAATCGTTTATTGAGGTACCTGACTATTCAAGCCAGCATGATCGCCAAAAAGCATTAGAAGAACTCTCTCTGAAAATTTTTTGAGGTTTTTCCGAAAAAATTTGAATCATAGAAAATCGTATTAGGGGCCTTTGATTGAAATCAATAACAAAAGCATGATATCTAGCACTTCCACCATTAATATCGACTTATAGAATAATGGGTGGATTGTTCTGAAACTTCTTGGAGGTTAATAATATATAAGAAAATGGAAAAAAAATTATGAAAAAAAATTTTGGTAGTCACGTGATCAAAAATAAGCGATTTTTTCGTTTTTTCAGTACTTAATTAATATAAAACAGATGCCAAATCGGTAGTTTTTGGGTCAATGAAAATGAATGGTGGAATGCTAATGATATCCCTTTATGACCTTTTGATTAATCAAGAGATTGCGGACTGAAAAGAAGAGAAACGGCCTCATGAGTGGCTAGAAGGGTCTTAGGAGTGTTAGAATTGGCTCCCTCAACCCACATCTCTTAGATTGATCAAAAGGTCATAAAGGATATGCGAGTATCTATACGGGCCTCTTGGTCGTTTTTACTAATTTTTAGCCAACATTTTTATAAAATTCGGCCTTTGAAAACAACTTATCTGATTATATTTTTAGATAGCTCAAACTGAGCACAAATATCTTTGAATGATAAAATAAAAAAAAATTGATCCGAATCCGATCATTGTTTTCATGTTTTTCAAGAAAAACTAATAATTGAACAATTTCAGTATCTACAGTTATGTTATCTTACAGTTATCTACAGTTATCTTTCAGTTATGTAAGAAAAAATAAGTGTTTTTCAAAAGCCGAATTATATAAAAAAATTGGCTAAAATCTAGCAAAAACAACCAGGAGGGTCCGTAATAGGTTTAGCAAGTATAAAATGCTATGTTCTGGAAATTTTTGATGAAACCTTATTTTAAACCGAACTCAAAGAGACAAAATTACAGGGTTTTTTAGCACTTTTTGGTGTTAACGCTGATTGATTTTAAATTTACTGTAGGGGGTCGGTGCATTTTGTAAACTTTTTCCCGCTGGATTGATATATTCTTCTCAATATATGAATTCTCGGACAAATATGAGAATTTTCGATAAAGTTCCGAACATTATCACAAAAAATGCTTTATTTTTCGTTAAAAATTTATTTTCAATATTTGTTTCAAATCGACGAGGAAAACTATACAAAATGGCTACTTTAACTTTTCAAGACGGTGACCACATATTTTTATATGCTTTTTGAAAAATCATATGACATGATTTTTGGTCTAAAGTATTTTGAAAATTTTCCTCATTTCTACTCAAAAAATTCTCAAACTTATTTGTTTGGAATCAACAAATAAAAATTTAAAGAACACCATCTTTTACTTTATTCAAACATGTCCTTGTTTTGTTTCTTCGCTCTGGTTTATACTCTCGACTATAATTTTGCAACGAATTACGGTTTGGGAGAAAAAGGTTGAAGCCCTCATTTATCAAGAATAATTAAATTTTATTTAACTCAAACTTGCCAAATTGTTAAGCCGTCTCGACCACCGATTTTTTTTTTCATTAATCTCATGAAAATTTTTTTTTCTAACGATGTGCCAAACTTTCGTTTTTTTGGGGATTTCAAAATTTTTGATTTTAACGTTAAAATAGTATCAAACCATAACAAATAAATTAAATTTAGTGGTCGACACTGTTTTTTTCGGTTTCTTATTAAAAAAATAAAACAATAATTTTATCTCAATTTTGACACCTTCGACCTAAATCTCCTGTTTTTTGAGTATTTTTTCAAAAAGACGATTAATAAAGTTAAAAAAATTGATTTGAAAAAATTCAGATTTAACGAAATAAGCAAAAAAGTGTCAACTTTCGTTCGAGAAAGTTTTTATCCAAACATTTTAAAGTGGCAAAAAGTTTCTTACCATGAGAAAAAAAATGAAAAAGTTCCAATATTTCAAAATGCACCGACCCCTTTACGACACATTTCGAATCAATATTGAAAATTTTTTAATCCATTAGCTTTTCATAAAAACATAGATAATAAGTAAGTAAGATCCGGTTCCGCATGACCGGCTGGGCCATCTTTGAATGCGGTCCCACTCGATTTATGAAAAGTCAATTTTTTTATCTGTATTGTTGTCCCGGTCAAGTACATAAACAAATGATTTCTGATATGAATGGCATGTTCTAATATGGTTATATAGAACTGGTGATTTTGAACTTCGATGCGATTTAATTCTAGTATATAATTACTGTTGAGTTTCACCAATTAATGATGCAACATACAGTATGTTACATACTCACAGATGTATTAATATTTTGGTTATTGTACGGAAATATACTGAGAAGAGCGACAATTAAATGGCAGCATACATAAGGTGGCAGTGCAGAATTGGAACACTTTGAAATATATAATAAATAGGACGTTCCAACTTAGTACACTTATAATCTAAAAAAAACTTTGGTTTGAAAAGAAAAAAACGAAAAATCTAGTCGGCAATGACACACCTTTCAGCTTTGCACAGTGTATGATATAAATTATTATTTACACAAATGGATATATCTGATGTTTTATCAAATTGGCGCTTTACTGCCAACCTTTCAAAACGGCGATCCATGAAGGATTCCATTTTTTTAATTTGAATTTCAGTAGTTTTGATGTCGAAGGTTTGTCTGAACATAAGCTATGTTACATAGCTCAAAGTATTTTTGTAAAGTTCAATTTATAATTTTCATTAGATTATTGTACAAAAATCATGTAAGAATATGTTCTGTGGTAAGGTAGGTAATGTTTTCTTAAAACTTGGAGCTCTCAGAAATATATCAAAGATATCTTTATGTATCAAAAGTACCCTCAAATTGAAGCTACTGAAAAACTGAAAAAAAATGCTAATCCCTTATACATATTTCCACTATTTTTTATTATAAAATTGAGGTTTATGAATTTTTTCTCAAAAAATACTCAGAAAAAATATGAAAATTTTGAGAATATTTCGAATTTCTTTTTATGATATGAAACGAATTTTTTAGCCTTTTTAAATCCATTTGCTGCATTTATCATGCCTCTAGCCTAAAATAAAAAATCGATGAGTACCCCCGTAAGTCCCCTTAAAAGTCCCCGTAAGTCCATTTTAAACTAAAACCTGGACATTTTCGGTGATCATTCAGCTTGGATATTACTGAACAGTTGCAAATATGTAAAAAACTCAGTAATACAATGATCTAGCTCAAAACAAATTTTTCAGTAATTCGTTTCATGTTAGCTGTAAGACAGCATAAAATGATGATGTTTATTCACAATAAAAATATGACAACAGGTTTAGCAATAAGCCAAAGTCAAGTAAGGGACTACACTGTTTTCATCGTATGCTGAATACCGTATTCAAAATACCCTATTTTATTTAGGTTAAAATGCAGAAAAAGTGTCAAATCATTATTTTCACTTTAGTTATTAGCTTCACTTAGTAATTTTCTAGTAAGAGAATACATTTTTGTTTGAGGCTTTTATGTCCTTACTGTGCAAATATTTAAGTTCAACATGTTGATCAATAAAAGTTCAAGTTAAAAGTAAAAAAAACATATTCCAACTGTTCTTCTCAGGATTGGGGCTGCGGGAGTTGCACAAATGCGGGGATCTTTCTCAAGTCAAAGCCGAATAAATACACGTATTTTTGATAGATGCCTTCGTGGTTTGTCACTTTTATTTATGTTTTCGAGTACTCAGGATAAATACGAAGTGCAATGAAAAGTTCAAATTTCTTTCTTAGCAAAAAAGTATATATATATATTTTTATTATTTTCGTGCTCTCTCTTTTGGAAAAATCGTTGACTGGACAGTTTTTCGAGTTCTTTTTCTTTCTCTGAAACCTAACCTTTCAAGATTTCAGAACTAGCCATTTAAAAGCTCATTCTACTGAGAATCCTCTACATTTTAAAGGGCATTTTTTAAAGGACTTAGTAACGTATATGAGGATTTCAGAACTAGGCACTTAAACGCTAATTCTACTGAAAATCCTCTAAATTTTAAAGGACCTTTTTTTTGTAACGGAATACTACTCGGAATATGCCGTATAATTTATACCGCATTATTCACCAACCCATAGCAACTAAAAGACCATTCACCGACGAAATAAAAGCTGTTTCATTAATTTGACACGTCTGAGTGAGACGCCCTAAGAGCCCGGCTCTTACTTCAATTTGTTTATCAAAATGGGCGTCAACTATCGGCAAAGAAGGTTGCCCATTTTGTCTTAAAATATTTGTTGTTAACTTTTCTGTTTTTTCTAAAACCATTTTTTTACTGCAAATTTTGTTTGTTAGTTTGTCAGATATAATAATATAAGTTTGTCAAATATATGTGTAATATAGTTAGGGTGCGCAGCGGTGAAACTACAGAGAAAACTACAGTAGTTGATACAAATTCGTTGACCGCACGGCGGTTGTTCACCCTGAAAAAAACAATTCCGGGCAGAAAAAAAAGATATCACCAGCTCAATTTATAATAGTAATTATAAAAACAAGTAATTTTACGTTAAAAACTTTTCAAAAGTCCGAGTAGTTTCCGACCAAAATTTTTTAATTCGATAAACTGTCTATTTGGGGGTGGTCGTCAATGATTCGGGGTCAAAAACGAATTTTATTGAGATGATTTTTTTCTGAAAATATGGAACAATAAAAGCCATTTTCCTGTTTCTTCAGTCAGGCCTGAACCTGGTTACCTCAAGTGACCTGGTCAGGAAAACAATTTTTGTTCGATGTGAAAATATTTCGACTTTTCGAAAGATTTAAGTTGAATTTCAAGACAAACTAGAAAAAACCTAAAAAATCTCAGGTTTGGGGACTTAAAGTACAAAAAAATATTACTACAGTAGAACGGACTTATGAAGAACCTTAAAATTTGAAATACTACTTTTTGGTTAGAATGCGTAGCCACAACGTTAAAAGAAGTAGTGGCTACGCATTCTAACCAAAAAGTGATAAAGGGATATGTAGTACTACATACTACATGTATATATATAATATGTAAATGTTATGCTAATTGTTTTTGTTTATGTATTTACAATATCATTATACGCATTTGTAAATGCTTATACATAATAATGCTCTTATACGCATTTACAATATAAATATATTTACATAAAAAATAAGAATTTTATTAAAATGAAATAAGGTTTTTTNATCGGATTGACCTGATCGGATTGAGGAGTTTCAAAAACTTGATCGAATTGGATCGGATCAAAAAAAGTCGATCCAATCCAATCCGATCAAGTTCTGCCGACCCCTGGTTTTAACAATTATTCTCTCGACTATTCACAAATATTTTCAGCAAATCGTTTAAATTTCCCAAATACTCCTGAATAATACCAATGGTTACTTTCATCAATAAAGGGAGGAAATATGTTTTTGCACCAATTTTGGCAAACTCTTTATTTATAATTAAAGATATAGGAATTAAGGGCCCTTCATCAACAGATCGTGACAATTTGGAAAATGCGGAATCCGAAGATTTGATCGGTTGATCTGCCCGCTGATCAATGAAATATGCCTATCCTGCAATCAGGCTTCTAAAAGGGAACGATTTTGTGTGGGTTTTGTTACCCCTTTCCCTTTTTTCTCCTATCTTTTCTTCAAACCTACACATGAAAGGGGAACGAAAATGACTCGGATTTAAAAGCAAGAGGCCCCTTGGATTGATTATCAAGTCAAGTTTTTTTGGCTTGAGGTCGCTTGACTTAGGTTTGATTTTCACGAATTCTTTGCTTGGTCAAGCCAACGAAATTTTTTCTTCTGGTCCAGCCAAGCCAGACAAATACCTTTGGCTTGCCGAGGTCTCACGTAGATGGGAAACATATAAATTGGATGAGAATTTGGGAATCAGATGAAATTGCCGTAATTGAACCCAGATTACAGTTGTTTAGTGATGAATGTGTCTGCCAGACACTGTCTGGATGTTTCTATCAGACACTGTCTAGTATTGTACAGGTACATATAAATGTCATGCATTTATGTGGTACTTGTATATATTCAGACTTGGTTTATTTAGCATTATGAATAATTGAGCTTCTAGACTGCATTTATTTAATTTATTCAACCAAATATTTTAAATGACATTTTTATTAAAAATGAATTCCCATGTGTTTTGTAAGAAAAATAAAGCTACCACTCAAAAAAACTATCAATTATTGCTCATAGATAAATTAAAAACTTCATTCCATTTTTCGAATGCAGTATCAATTTTAAGGACGAACCCCAATTGAAAAAACTGAAACATAATAATCCTTTTCAATTTTATTTTGAATTTTGACTGTTTATTAGTGTTTCATGGAGACACTTATCAAATGTTTGTGTGTGTGCGTATGTGCAATTGTATCATATTTCTGCATGTTGTGAAATGACCGCGAAGGTTGGTTCTGTAAGTGACAAATGTTTTTGGAATATCACCTTTGGTAGTTTGGCGAGAAATGACCTTGGAAAAAGCTCAAATTTGCGACACCCACTCACTTAAGGGGGTACTGGTCGTTGGTTTTATAAGGCTTTGAAAATGGTTCAAATTGATTTGGGGTATAACAAAGTGTACTACCGACCAAATTATCAAGAAAAAAATTTCGAAATTTCTGCGTTTTTTGATTTTTTTCAAAATAATTTGGAAGTTAGCTTTAATTTAACCACTTAAACTTGAAAATTTCACCTTGACGTAAGCCAACTTTCTGATTAGTGTTTTCGACGGATTGTTTTTTAACGTGACCTTCAAAAATTTATATTTAGAGTTTGGGGTCGAAATTTGAAAAAACGCTTTCAGAAAGTTTCTTTTTGTTCTGAGCTAGTGTTTGCTGGAATTTGAGTCGATTCCTAAATATAACCTAGGAGGCCATAGATTTTTGATGAAAGAAATGCCAAAATCGGCAGTTTTCTGCAGTTTCTAGAAAAAACTAAAGTTATTTTCTACAAAAGTCGGAACAAAAAGTCATTGACTAATTATTTTGACAAGATTGAGGCTAGATCTACAATATGGCTTATCTTAATTGTCCCATAGTTTCTCTATCAGGCTGATTTCTCATCCAGAAAAGTCAATTCCAGCGACCAGTACCTCCTCAGAAAAATTTTGGTGACTTTTTAGTAAATGTAGTTTATTGTATCAAATAAAAAACATTTATAGAGTTTTTTCAAAATTTGATATTCACATGTTTTGTAACTCTTATCGATGACAACGGAGTTGAAAGTGAACTGAAAGTTCCTCTGGCGATGATGATGCTCAAAGATAAACCCGATAATACATACATTTCCGCCTATAAAGAATTAAAAAATATTTTTGAGAGTTATGATAAATATTTTAAAAGTTTCAAACTTCTCACGGATAACGAAATTAATTTGTACGAATGTTTTTTCATTGTTTTTAAAGATTCACTTATTTCACATTGTCTATGTAAAAAACACTTCGTGGATAACCTTACTCGTAAATTAACAAACATTGGTAAAATTACTCTTATTTCGCGCGAAAGAAAATATTATCATGAAAAATTTTATATATTTTTCAATCAGTTGCAGCTTATTGTGCTTTTGCCCGAAAGTCTCATAGTGGTCATGTGAGACTATCTCATAGAAAAGATAGAGCTTGAAAATATTGAAGGAATTGTACCATTTTTTGATTACCTTAACAGAACGATTACAAATAAAGTTTCAAACAAAATGTCCTTTTTTAAACGAATTTTGGAAAGTACGCACTACGAGCCCCAAACATCTAACTCCGCGGAAAGTCAAAATAGGCGTCTTAACCAATATATATTTTCGATAAGCCGATCACGTAAACTCAACACAATAGTGAGATGTTTAAGTTTTTTTTGATTACTGACTTTTTGATTAAAGACGCCAAGAAACTCAATTTAAGGCTTAAAAAAGTGATTGAAGTGAATGCAATTGATCACTATCTTCGGGCAAAATCATTTGCCGAAAAAGTTTTGAAAATTGGTATATACCGATCAAGGCGGTATCTGAGTAAAATAGCAGCGCTTATGCGACCAGATAATTTTTATGGTCTATTGAATAGTCCTCAGTAATTCATCTCATATTCTTATCGAGGTTTCACTTTAATTAAGTATTTCATACTTATTCTGTATCTTCATTTAAACTTACGATGTTATTTTTAATAAGACTTATTCTGTTTCGGATTTATTTGGGTATTAGGCTATCACCGCTAGAATCAAAAAAGGCACCTACGTTTCACGCAAAAGAACATTATCTTCGTCGGTTTGTTGAGGAACGGCGGAAAAGGTCCAAATCGGTACAATAAGGATACAAACTCCATTATTTGATAGATTTCTCTCCAATTTTTTATTCAAAATAAAACTACATTTTACTATTGTTATTAAGATCCCGCCTACGATTTTACAACATTTTAATACCTTTTGTACGTCTATTTAATATAACGACTATTAAATATCACGACTTCTTAATTTTACGACTATTAAATGACTATCCATCAGCACTTTATCATACCTAGAATAAAAATAAGAATAAAATAATTTTGAATTTTTTGCGTCACTTATTTGACTAGTGAAACTTAAAAAAATTTACGTTTACCCAAGTTTGCTGACATTCTTTCTCTAGCTTACGTGTGACCTAACTTTAAATGATCAAAGATTTTTTTAAAATGACTGTTAAATTTTGTTTTTTCGTCGGGGTTGAACTTTCAAAAAGTTAATACTTGTTTCACAAATTTGCTATAATAAATAGTATTTCGAAAACCCTGTCATGATCATTTTTTCGGGAATATGTCAAAATGAGAACCATCACCCTTTTTAGCTATTTTTATGTTTATTCAAAATCACCAAAGTACGATACGGTCAATTGATAAGTTATATCTTTTCTGGAGACGAAGGATTTGGTTTTAATTTCAAGACGTTTTTACGTGTTTGATAACCTACAAGTTTATTTGCTCATCAACGATATCATATCGTTTTTATAAGTTTTTAACGAAATTTTGGAAGTCTGAAATATAATAAACTAAGTTCTTCGATAAGGATTTAATCCATTTTGTCGAAGCAAAATGAATTCATTTTCGGTTCGTGAGTACAAATGTGCCTTTTCGTCTTGTGTTTTCTTGATAATTAAAATAAAGGACTATTTTTTTGGTTCATAAGTTCTTTTGTGAACATATAAAGTTTATATTATAAACTCACAAGGTTTTATATCACACGTTTAAAAGGGTTGTATAGGCTGGAAAAGCTTTTTCAAGAGCTCATAATTTTTATTCCTTAAAAACAATCTTATCAAGTAGCTCGTAACCTCTGGAAGAATTTTGTTTTCTAATTTTTTTCAAAGCTTGTTCGACCAACCGATAGCTTTAGTTTACCGCGAGCAAAGTTCTTCAAAAATTGCGAAAGGGCCGATTTTGGCCATTTTTTTACTAGAAGTCGTATTTTTTTATCATTTTATTAACGATTAATTTTTAAAATAACTGAACATTTTCGAGGCAATTAAGAAAAACTGGCATCTTTCGAATTTTCAATTTCAGGTCTTAACTCCCAGGATCACAATTTTAGACACTTAAAAAAATTTCATAATTGTCAAATTTCATATCACTAACTGCCTTTAGAACCCCCTTAACCCACATACTCATTTTGGTAATCTATTACCAGCTCGACCCTGGAGCGCTTAAATTTATATAGTTGCCATTATCGGATTGAATTCATATTTAAAATGCTTAGCTTTTTCACAATTCCTGATCTCTTGGTGCTAAAATGATTTCTCTATCTTGTTTACTTCTTGAGATAAAGCAACTTTGTCGCGTCGAAATTTCGCACATGAAAAGTTTAGATGAGTTTTTGAAAGTTGAGAAATCTTCTGACCCAGGGGTCGGCACATCTGAATTTTTTTTCGGATCGTGATAGGATCGGTCGCCTCAAAATTTTTTTGGATCGCATCGGTTGCCTCAAATTTTTTTTGGATCGGATTGGTTGACTCAAAAAAAATTGGATCGGATCGGAATTGGATCGGTTTTCATGAAAAGTTGATTTCCGTACATTGTTAACCTCGAAAATAGTTTTTTATGTTTTTGTCTTTTAATCATTGGTTTCAAAACTCAGAAAAACATTCTCATCAGTACTAGGCGTAATAGCTGAGGAGTCACTCACTTGCTCACGGACGCAATGGTCGTGGGTTCGAGTCCGTTAAATCGCATATTTTTTTTATTATAATCAATCTATGTGCGTAGTACAGTACTGAGTACAGTTTCTACCGTACTTTTCCAATTGTGATTTGGTTCGAAACTGAAATGTTTTTATCAACTAAAACTGATTTTTGTTAAAAAATCAAAAAAACGCAAAATTTTCGAAACTAATTTTTGTCATTTGGGTTGTTTTTTGCGTTCAGAAGATAAACAATTGCTTTGGTGCATTTTTATGACGAAAAACAGCAGAAAATGTAGGAACCACCATACTTACGTATATAAATCGAAACCTATAAAAATGCAATTTTATACTTGAAATTTGAAAAAAAATAAATGTCTTGACACTAGGGTGTTACGCGTTGGAATTGGGCCGAGAAAAAGTCAAAACTAGGAATTTTGAGTAGTCCCATCGTGTTCCTTAGTAATTTTGGAGCAAAAAGTTGGTTTATGACATTTCAAAATTCTAACTCCCTGGCGTCTAAAATGACCAAAAAAGGAACCGGACCTGATAAAACCGGATGTTAAACAGGAACTTGACGTCGGAAAAAAAGTGGTAAAGATTTGGGTTGAACAGGGTCCATTTACTATGTGTCAAATTTTAGCAAATTCAGAGTCTGAATTTCAGACATAATTTACCCCCTCGGCGACGCAATTAGAATGAAAAAACGACTTTTTTGGTAATTTTTCAGTCAATTTTTGAAATTAATGGCTCTCCTACTGGAGAGCTATGTTCAAGGAGCCCGCGTAATCGATATGGCGAACAACTTTTGAATTTTATAAGGAGTTTCACAATAGATTTGGATTAAGAAAATCACNAAAAATCATAATATGTTTATTTTTCATTTTTGTCGACTTTTTAGAAAAATTATGAAAATTTTTCCAAGTCCAATTTTCCAAGTCCAAATTTTAAATTTGTGGTTTTTCGAATTCACAATAAAAAATTAGGTAGAATCACTTATTTAATTTTTTTGTATCTATTAAATCGGTGGGGGGTCTTCCTGAAAAAAATTCGATCTGAGAGCGTTTTTTCCCGCATACGGGAAAAAAAAAGAAAGGTTTTTTTCCCGCATGTGGTTTTCC
>SCLH01000773.1:183796-196378 GCA_004367855.1 Oikopleura vanhoeffeni | reverse complement strand
AAAAAGAGCCCAATTATCGTCGCCCACATCCTTAATTAAGTGGGACACTTTAAAAAACACTCTTAGAAAACGAAAATTATTTTTTGTTTGTTAGGACTCAACCGATCTTTTTTTGTTAGAAAACTTTTCGCTTTTTCTTATAATAATTAATAATAAACTTATCAAACTCGTCGATAGGAACTGCTAGATTAGCTATCGGATCACTTCTTGGTGCTGGGATGTTTGTTATAATGGTAGTTTCTGGAACTTGCATGATTGTGGCTCCATTCAAACCACCTACGCGACCAGTACTTCGAGATATTATAGCATTGGTTTATTAATTGAAACTCTAACATAATTCATGTTGCTAATATCTCATTCAATTTCCTTATCACTAAGTTTTATTGTGATTTCAACATTTTCCAAAATAAGTTATTCAGGAAGTTCCAAAAAATATATAAAAATTTTTTAGGCCCAAGAATCTTGAGTCAAAATGCCTACTTTTTCAATTTATTGTGTTGTTATGTGAAACTGACATGTTATATTTTAACAATTTTAAATCAACAAAAAATAAAAAAAATATTGTTTTTTGGCAGAATGATCAAGGATGAATTTTGTCTTCGGAGACACCAAAAAGACACAAGGTTCTGACTTAAGGGGGTCGGTGCATTTTGGCAGATCAGATATGGGCTCTTGATGAAAAACTTTACACTGTAAGTTTATATCTATTTTTCTCAATTTACACCAAAGTAATGTTTACATACTCCAGACAACTTTTTGTAAACATAAGAATTCCGAGAATTGCTTTTAAGAAAATTTGAGCTCGAATTAACTTTTCAATCCACAACTTATGAGAAATCTTTTTGAAAAAATTACGAGCATTATAAAAAAATGCGCTTATTTTCCATCAATTTTTTTTTACAGTTTTGTTTCAAATCATCGAAAAAACTCTTCAAAATGGCCACTATTAACTTTTCGCGTAAGTGGACCACTATTTTTTATATGATATTTGAAAAATCTACCACATTTTTTTTGGGATTTGTTGGTTCGAAACTATTTCGAGAATATTTTGAAAACTTTCAAACTTATTTTTTTGGAATCCTTAGTTGAAAATATTGGGAATGGCTACTTTAACTAAATTTGAATATGCTTTCGTTTTGTTTCTTCGCTCCTGTTTATACTCTGAATCATACTTTTTGAATGAAATTACGGTTTGCGCGAAATAAAGTTAAGACCTCTTGGTCAAGAATTAAAAAAAAAATTATTTCACCGAGACTTGCCCAATTGGTCAGCCAACCTGTCGACCGTTTTACATTTATTTCATTCAACTCATGAAAAAAAATATTTCTTTCAATGTGCTAAAATTTTGTTTTTTTCGACTTTTTTCNTTTAACATTATAATAAATATTTCTTTCGATGTGCTAAAATTTCGTTTTTTTCGTCTTTTTTACGAAATTTTAATTTTTGATTTTGACGTAGAAATCATATGAAATTAAATTATATAAATTTTCGATAGTGATCGAGACCATTTTTGAAGCTTCTAATTAATTAACAAGAAAAAATTAAATTTTAATGTAATGTAGACACCTAAAGTACAAAAGGCGCGTTTTTAGAGTGTTTATTTTGAAGACGATTTAATTAGTAAAAATAATCGATCTGAAAAAAACAGATTACACAAAGTGAGCTCAAAAGTGGCAACTTACGTTTGAAATACTTTTAATTCGAAAATTATCAGGTGGCAAAAAGTTTCCCATGAAGAAAAAAAAAATTGAAAAAGTGCAAATCTGCCAAAATGCACTGACCCCCTTAAGGGGGTTCTATAGGCAACCAATATCTTTTGTACTGAAAATTATTTTGACTGGATTTCGGGCTTATGTGTTCACTATTTGTAGGAATTTTTTTTGTTTTTTAGGACCAAAGAGTTTTTTTTTATGAAAATTTTCAAAAAAAATCGATTTTAGGTCAATTTTTCGTGTTTCCAGGTGTATGTGATCGTTCTAGCGAGCCGTATGAGTCTAAAGATGATTTTTATGGCGCAGGTGCACAATTAGCTGTTTTTCGTTACCATTTTTTTTGATTGGAGGTGGGGACAGATTTGACTTAATCGGTCAATTCAGGGTCAATCTCAAGTTCATCGTATAGCTTGTAAAGTACCTTCAAAGAATTGGAAGGGTCGGCGACTTTTCGATGAAGTTTAGATCTATGGGTCAATAATGTACTGAAGGTCGCTAGAGAGCAAAAATGGTCACACCCAAGGTCACCTCAGTTTCATCGTTGAGACTTGCACAGTACCTTAAAAGATCGGAAGGGGTCGACTTTTCGATGAAGTATTAGCAATAATGGTTAATATGAGTACTGAGGTCGCCTAGAGAGCGAATTTTTGCTCTTTAGTTTTTGCTCTCTATCGACTTTTTAGTACATTATTGAGATTGCCTTCTTGAACTTTTTACGGCAATTTGAGGTCACTATTGGTTCGCCGCCTCAATCAAAAACGGGTGTAACCGAAAACCTTATTTCATGGCCAAAAAAATCAGCTTCTAGACTTCATACGGCTTCGCTAGAACTGGATACAATACGCTGTAAATCACGAAAATTCACCTTAAAGCGATTTGTGTTTTTGAAATTTTCATAAGAAAAAAGATCTACCGGTCTTAAAATGACCAGAAAAATATTCTCTACAAGTAGGTTGAAACATTAAACCGATGTTTTTATTTTGATGTCCTTATTTCAATGTCGGTCTGTGACACAGACTTCCACATTTTAAAATGTTATGTTGTTGTAAAAAATTCTTTCTTGATTCGAATTACTGAGAAGTTAAAGTTAGAGTGTATTTTTCAAATTTCGTAATAAGCGTCAATAAGCGCCTGAAATGGCTTTGTGGGTGTGACTCACAGCGTTGTCGAGGCGGTTCTGGTTTCTGGTCAAATGTGAGGGGTTTTAAGGATGTGGGTTTAAGATTGGTTGAGAATTGTGGGGAATGCTTCCTAGCAGGACTGAGGGCGTAACGGGGTGGATATGTTGTAAAATGCAAAGACAATAATTAAGGACCGGGTAGGGCGGTGCAATTGGTTTATTGTACTCCAAGATACTAACTTGCTTCTGTACTTTTTGAGAATGCCATTGTTTTGTGGTAGATCTTATTCTATAAAATTAATTTAATCAGGATAATTTTTGGTGACGTTGGTGGACCACCATGCTGGGTTTCTAGGAATCACCTAATAATTTTAATTCCTAAGGCTTTTAGAGATCGCATACGCATTTCTACTCAAACTTGGCATGAACTCGAACTATGTCGTTTTAATTTCGTCGGACACATTTTTGGATAGTATTTTCTAAACTGCAAAAACCGCAATTTCAACGTTTTCGCTCTTAAAGGCTAAAGGATCCGAGCTTACTTCATATGCGTATAAATTTGTTAAAAGACGGGAATATGTTTCGGGTTTTTGGCCGGAACGCATTTTGAGGATTTGTCGAGTACTCAATTGCCTTGGGTAGATGCCGAGAAGAATGTGTTATAGCCTTTTTGATATTTTGAGGTTTTCTGGTCGGGAAATTTGGCTTTTCAGATGTTTATCAAAATTCGGAAAATTCTGCATTAAAATGAATTTCCGAACTGATTTTTTTAGTTTATGTTTTTTTTCATTAGTTTATGCTTTTATGGTGTTCCTGCAATGTTCGCGACTTATGTGTGGTTATTTTTACACCCCAAATACCTAAGAGTGCGACGCTCCCTTAAGCAACACCGTGCGTTTAATGCTGCAAGTTGAATTGCTTGTTACGGGTCCATTGCTGATCACTTGTTATAATAAGCTAACTAACCATTGATGGAACCCTGTAATGAAACCAATTACTGTGATGTAACCCATCACATTTAATGGAACCCATTTACATTATGGAAACCATTTTTGAAACAGGTTATCATTATGGGAAACATTTTTTTGAAAGGGCATGTTGAGTTAATAAATCTCTGTTTTTGTGTTATTTGCTCAAATCGAGTTTAAGACGTTTGTTTGATTTCGACTGCCTTTGATAATTGACTCTGAAACATGTAAATTTTAGAAAATCGAATTTTCACATAAATTTTGTTCGATTTTTTTCGGATGAAAATATCAAATTTTCATGTTTGCCAAATTACCATTGTAATGGGGAAAACTCAACCTGTTAATTAGCATCCATTATGGGAAACAAACCATTTATTGGAACCCGCTTTTTGTCGCGAAGTGCTGTTTCCTAATGGTTAAAGTTAGATGTGTAGGACTATTTATTAGCCATAATATTGTGCGATGACTGAGGGTCGTATGTTTTTTAGGTTGTCGTTTCTAGAAATAAGCTGTGGTATTTATCAGTGACCGTGATTTATTCGTCATCAAATTATTCAAAATTATTTTCGGATTCACTATCAAAGAATAGTTTCCTCTGTAATCCTTTGGACTCTGTATATATCGATGTGTTTTCGAGGGTGATGTTATTAAAACGTTTTATTTCGACTTATCTGAGACACAACTATATTTATATATTGCATCGATTACGATTGCCTTGTTATAGTTAATTCAGGTTTTTGATTTGGAAGTTTCCGGAATAATTTACGTCGAGATTTAAAATATTTCTAAGGCGGACTTATTGTAAGTAAGTTATTTTTTTAAGGTACCGATTTTTTGGAAGATATTTGTTTTTATTTTTTTTTTCCAATCACACATGTTCGCACAGGTTTGGTATTAGATTGTGATTTCCCGTTAAAGTGCGTGAATACTGTTGGCCAGGCTGCTCCGACAAAATCAAACGGTTATGGGCAATGGTGGTTCTAATTTTGCAGTTTGTTTTTGTCATTGAAATTGGCACTGAAGGGTGGTCGAGGCAATCTGGACCTTTTAACTGCGCCTCAGATAACGTAAGAAACAGAATAGTGACTTATTGAGATTTTTAGCTGTAATAAGGAATTTCAAAAATAAAAATCGGTTTTAATGTGTTTCAAGGCTAGTCTTGTAGGAATTTTTTTGTATTGGATTAGGATTTTTTTTCTA
Organism: Oikopleura vanhoeffeni; assembly: GCA_004367855.1. Lineage (NCBI taxonomy): Eukaryota > Metazoa > Chordata > Appendicularia > Copelata > Oikopleuridae > Oikopleura > Oikopleura vanhoeffeni. The sequence goes on along the minus strand of SCLH01000773.1, from coordinate 191,378 downwards.
AATTTTCGGGAAAAAAAAAAAATCGATTTTAGGGCAATGTTGGTTTCGTGATTTAGGTAGTATTGGTTCATTCTAGCGAAAGCCGTTTGAGTGCTAGAGGGGTGATTTTTTGGCCATGTGAATTCAGAGCGTTTGTCGGTTACCTTTTTTTATTTGATGGGTCGGCGGCTATTTGACCGTTTTGACCGTCAAGTTCAGGTCATTCAAGTTATGTATAGATTCGTTAGTACCGCAAATCGGACAGGGTGACTTTTTGATGAAGTAGTTAGGCAACTATGGGTCCAATTATGTACTGAAGGTCGCTTAGAGGAGTAAATTGGTCAATGTTTTTTGCGAGTTATTTACCATATTTGAACCTCTAAGTGACCGCCGACCTCAATTCCAAAAAAGGGTACCGAAACGCTTAATTTTCATGGGCAAAAAATCGGTCTTCTTAAGCACTGTCATCGGCTTGTGAAATGGTCACTGACTACTGTTGTAATACGAAAAAAATTTGGCCTTAAATAGATTTTGTTTCGATATTGCCTTTAAAAATCTACGGCGTTTAAATGACCAGAAAAAATCTCTACAGATAGCTTGACCACATTAAACGCGATTTTTTTATTTTTGATTCTTATTTCAATTCTCTATAGCTTTGTATGCTAAGACAAGGTTTTTGATGATCTTTGAGATTAAAAATATTTCCATGTTTGGAATAGGGGCTGTGTTCCACATCTAGAAATTCCAAAACATTATCGTTAAAATTTTTTGTCAAGCCTTATCGTCCATTGACCAATTTTTACGATTTTTTGCGAATGACCTTTTTCACGTGAGAATCAACGTGTCGGGCCCGGATATTGTAGATTTTTTTATTCCTCGGTCGCTAGAATAGCAAAAAAAATTTGCATACTGTGAAAAAATTAAAAAATGTCATTTTCGCGATTGCGCCTCTAGAATATGATATATTCGGCAGACGTCGTTTCCCACGTGGATAATAATGGTTCTTTCGTGAAAGATTGTAAATGTGGTCATGTGACGAAGTGACAAAAAATTTTAAGATTAATTGTTTTGGACTTTTTTAGGTTGGACAGCGTATTTCCCAACGGTGAATATTTTTTTTGATCTCAAGATTCATTCGAACTTGGATTTGATACAAGGTGTAATGATGTTATATGTTCTCGTTTTATTTTTGAGGCGCGTTTAAAAAAGGTCAGATTTGCCTCGACACCCTTAAGGGGTATGCGGACTCGTTGATTACTCCAGGCTTAGAGGCATAAACTGCTTGAATTTGATACGGGGGGTGTAATTAGTTGTACTAAGAACCAATTCATCAAAAAAGATTCTGAACTTTTCGAGGAAAAATAATGAAATGAATAGGATTTTGTTCTGGGTGGTATTACTACAAATAAATCGGGATTGATTGTTAATATATCAAGCATAAAATTATTTATTTTTAGATTTTTTGACGAAAAATGCATTTTTATCACAGATATACAAGAAATTGAAAATTCAGACAATTTTGAATGAAACGATTTTTTTGAACAGATTATCAGTTGGGCGTGCATGCGGTTTACATAAAGTGTCGAAATAGTAATGGTGTTGATCTTAATTAATATTTTTGCGAAATACGTTATTTTTTATTCTTAGCAAGTGTGTTATTCAAACGTTAACTGTGATTTCATATATTATTCAAATAGCTGCTTCGTATATTTTGCTTAAATGCAGAAAAATTCCGCATTGCCAGAGTTTTGCGCATACTTTTGTTCTGAGGGCCTTAAAAAAATTTCGCAGGATAATATTAAAGATGAGATTTCAGGATAAACAACTTCAATCAAAAAATTTCTCCGATTGTGTTTAGTTTTGGGGTTTTCTCCAGGGAGATTGAAGTCCTTAATTACTAACCAAGTCGGCTTGATTGGTTAGCGTGATCTCCTCGGGAAACCCCAAAGCTAAGATTGGTGTATGTAAAACAAAAGTTTTTATGCAAAGCTGATAAAAAACCTTTTTTGGGGGTGGTTAATTTCGTTAATCAAACAAAAAATTGCCGGAAAATATGTTAAGTTTTTATTCTGCGGTCACTCTGTTCAAAATTATGAATCGGATGTAGGAGTAGAGTTTATGATTTGAAAGTTAGATGTCGGCGCCTCTTGTGGTAACCTGTTTTCAAATGTATGCTGAGAACTCGACCAAATTTGTGATTCAGGGTCAGTTTTAGTATGTATACGATGTGTTTTTAGCTGTTCGGGTTGTTCGCGAAGAGATTCACGCTTAATTCAATAGAGGCGATTGGTTCAGTTTGATTTAAGGGGGTTTTCCAATCTCCCGGGGATAACCAAGCTAAACAATTCGGTATGCAATTTTCGCAATTTTTGTGACCTACGTATTCAATTTTGATATACCAATAAAAATAAAGATTATAAAACTTGTTCGTGGGAAAATATTGTATAAATATTCTTTGATTATGAGCTGGCTAAGGTCTAACCTTAGTAATTAATGTAAAATATAAGGCAAAGTTCTCGTAGATATTGTATTTTTGTATATCGACTAAATAAAGTAAAAATTTAAGACACACATGGAAGTTGAACTAAATAGTAAAATAAATAGTGAATGATATAATTTTAGGTGAATAATTAGTCACTGAGATTCTTTAAAATTGACCATCACATATCAATGTCAAACTTCGACGTGAAAGTTAAAAATTTGTTTATCCCCCGTATCATTCGTTATGTTTTTGAAAGCATAAAAAACCAGCATGACAACAAAAAAATTCGAAGTTTTGCGTTTTGTTCGATTTTTTTTCTAAGTTTTTTTCTCAATTATGTCGAGAATACGTTTGTGTCAATTTGACAATAAGTTTCAATTTTGCGTTTCTTTGATGGTAAACTTTTTCAAATAAATTATTTCCAAAATGAAAGGTGCCACTTTGAGCTACTTCGATTATTTTCGGACCTTATTTTTCGTTATAATCGGCCTTTTTTAAAAACAAAAACTGCGAACGGGAGTTAGGTTGAAGGTGTCAAATTAACGGGTAAATATGTTTTTTTTTAATTAATCCAAGCCGAAAAAAAGGTCCCGCCCACCAAATTAATTAATTTTTATTGGTCTCGATTTCCTACGGTCTAGAATCGAAAATTTAATTGTCCAAAAAATTGAAAATTTTTGGCAGCTTTCGAACAAATATTTTTTTTTCATTGAGACGATAAATAATAACATTAATTGAATTCGGTGAGTCGGGACGCCTTAACATTTGGCAGTTTTAGAAAAATTTGATTATTTTGATTAACGAGGGCTTTACTATTTCTCCAAACCGGCTTTTTCGAAATTTGCCGTTTTTCCATTTTTCCAAGTATTTTTTTCAAAAGTGATACTAAAATTGTTTGCTTTAATTTTAGACAACTAAAACCGTTCTCTCGATATCTTTGATAAGCACCCTTTTGATCAGTGTTTCAGTGGCTTTCCTTTTGGCCTACTGTACAAAAATCGAAGACCATTTTTTTCGAAAATTTTCAAGTGACGTAAAATCTATTTTGAGTTTGGGAGGTCGAAATTTTTGAAAAAACGCTCTAGGGATTTTTATTTGTTTCGAGCTACCTTCTGTAAAAATTTGATAGTGAATTTTGATTACCTAGGAGGACCCTGGAGGAGTAGATTTTCGTGAACAAGTCAAAACGGTGGATTTATTGCATTATTCTAGAAAATATTACACATTATCGCCAACGCTCTTAGAGCAGTTTTAATACTAATTATAGGTTATGATTTAAATTTAGGTTTATTTCAATAATAACCTGGAGGAAGATAGATAAACATTTTGGCTTGGGTCCTCTTGTGTCCGCTTATGTGTCAGGGCGTGTGTGCATACAAAAAAAGTTTTTGCACATTTCTCCGCAGCTAAAGGCTAATCTTAACAACTAGCTAATCTAATGATTCCTCAAGCCTTGGTTCGCCAGTTTTTATCGAGAAAACAATTCAGCGGACAGTACCCACTTAAAGGGGTGGTGTAGTGAGCGCTTGACAATCCTAAATCACTACACCACTCCCGCGCTTTAACTTTGTGGCACAAAAAAGTGTCCGCAAATGGACAGAGTCCTATATCCTATCACACTTTTGTTATATCCGGCCCTACTGCTTCAACACATACGTTTCCATCGCCGGATCGTTAACAAAGTGTGAATTAGGGTATATCGAAGTCGCTTGCTAGTGTCATTTCTTATCTGAGCGTCATCACTTTGAGCAGGTGGTCCATCTAATACGATTGTCGACCTCAATCAAGATCCGCGATTTTGATTGGCGATTTTATCATATTGATTGGCGCTTCAAAGTAAAATGACTAGCAGGATCTTGTATTTAGGCATTTTTCGAATGCTGATTGGCAGAGTAAGGCCCATGTAGTTGGAGTTTCATTTTTTTTTGTTACGGAAGTTAAAACAATCTATTGTTTACATCGTAATTTGATATGCTGATTTAGATTGTTAATTCTAGAAAATTATATAGGCAAGGTATGTTATCACGTGATCAACTCACGTGGGTGTTCCAATTATTTTGCTTGGATCCGATGCACAAGGATTCTGACTACTCATCGTTTTTTCGATTTGATCTATACAGTGTATTTGATCGATCAAATAATTAAATAGGTCTATTTGATGAAAAAATCCCACATTTTAGTAAACAATTGGTTATTTTTCCTATAAAAGCAAATCTAGTTACACTTCGTTATTTCTGGGTCGATTATAATTACTCATAGTGACTCTGTGGACAATTTTTTAATCGCTTAAATTTAATTTTGTTATGATTAAATATTTTCGTGAATACAGTCCCAACCTCTTAATGGAACATTACCGAGCCTTAAATAAGCGTTCAGTTAGAGAGTTTCCAAGTAGAGGTACTCTAATTTTTGCTTACAAAGTACATTGCTATTAAAAATGGCTTTATTTTGTGGTCAATGCGTTGGTAAATAAGAAAGTTTTGGTACCATATGGTCTAAATAATTTAGTTACACAAGGTCATACCAGCAGGCAGTGTTGTTCATTTATTTTTGAAAAAACTTGTTAGTTAGAGTTTGTTTTGTTTTTTCTTGTACGAATTTCTGAACGCTAAAACAACTGTTTATTGGCGTCAAAATTCTGATTTTTCTAACACAACATTTCCTCGGAATTTGTGACATTTCTTCATGGGTGTTTACTGTAGGAAAATCTGTCGGATTCTTCAGTTCTGAATCTGATTCAGGATAGCGAATTGATACGAATTTTTTTCACAATATTTGTGAGTTCTGACCAATTATTTCGAAGTATCGAGACAGAAATTTTCCTGAAGCCATTACATTTTTTCGAATGAGGAGAGTTGAGTGATCGCTTCTTTCGAATTCCAGCATTTCAAATTATGCCAAACTTTTTCTGTTTTTCATACTCGTTGAATCGAACCCTAGGCCAATTTTTCTTCAGAAACTTTCGTGGCAATTCGAAGGGTGTTTTTCGGATTTTCTTTCTCATGAACTGTTTATTTGCTGATTTCTCTTGAATTAAGCCAAGAATATTTTGTAGTTTGTTTATTCACTCATCTTTTATATGCTTATATCATATCCCGTTCTGAACCCTTTGTGGATCTGAGAGTTGTGGGCTTGAAAAGCGGCTATTGAGTGGCTAGGAGGGTCTAGAGGAGAATGTCGGATTGGCTCCCTAGCCGCTTTTCAGCCATACACTCTCTCAGATCCAGGAAAGGTGTTAAGGGATATGAAAGGTTATTATGAGATTAGTATATGTCATTATTTATCACGTTAGGCTTTTTGAATATAGTCTTAGTGCATTTCTAGAATTCAAAATGTACAGCCTGAGTTTTTTTTAATTGCAATCTTTTTCGCAAGGTGGGTAGACAGGATTTTGCGCGACGAAAAAAGTGACAATAACAAGGTTTTTTGTCCACTTTTGTTTATCGGAGTAAAAACAAATGCCATTGCGGAACGAAAAAGGTGACAATTTGGGGTACGAGGCAATGACCACTTTTGCTCAGCCATTTGTACAAAAATAGTGAAATAAAGAGTCAGTGGATGGTGGCGGTATTTCAAGAGGCGATAGTTAAGCGGGGGTATATTAAACTTTGTTAAATATCTTTTAGGGTTATTAGCGTTAAATATATATTACAGTTAATTTATTTCAAAGTGGACTAAAAAATGTTTAGAACAATTGATTTTAAATTTGAGATAATTTTTCAACAAAGATATTAATTTCGTATAAATTAATTTAGACTTTTATCTTAATTATATAGTACAAAGTTAATTTCACCCAACTATGATAGACTGATTATTCAGCAAATGTGTCAGCTGCGCAGGAGCATTTTGTTAATGAGCAAGTTGACTTGCGTGGGTGAAATTTTTTTTCATTTTGACACATTAACTTATCCGGGGGTCGGTACTAATCTAAACTTCTGTAAACATGTTTACAGATAATGAAATTTTTTATTGTTTTAAGCTAAATTTTCTCGGCAAGAAACAATGACAAAATCTAATTACGGAACGGGACTAAGAGCAAAAATGATGATTTTTAAGCTTCATTTATTTTTAATATTATGAAAAATGGAAAATGGGTTACGGCAATTCCAATCATTGCGGAACAAATATTGTATGATGGTCTTTTGCCTCCAGTTTTAGAAGTTATAAAACACGGCAAGAAAGAAGATTCTCGGTCTTTTCACACGGTCGTTGAAGAAAATTGGGTTCCGTATTTATTAACACCTAGACATGGACCGGCAACAATCTCTGTGCGTGTATTATATTTATTTTCGCTAAATGTACGCTAATTTTTTTTAAACTCTAACCCACAATGATTTAAGTGACGACGATAATGAAAGAGCCCTTGTTCAAATTCATTTATGATTTTTCAAGTTTGGATTTAAGATAACTGGGAAGTAGAACCTAATTTCCGGTAATTGAGACAGTCATTACTGTCGAAATCAGGTCACACGAACGGGTTTTGATTTTGACATTTTTAAACGCTAGAAATCCGTTGAAATCGGAAAGAAAGAAAATCACAATTTTCTGAAGAATCTGATTTCAAATAGGTTCGGCTTTGAGCACACCCGGCGTTCAATACACGTCCAATGAGTGCGAAATCGAGTCGCAGCATCTGTTGGAATGGCCCTTTGCTTTATTGTGTGATATATGTGCGTCGGGATTTAGAAAAACAGCTGCTTTCATTCCACAAAGAAAAATTTAATTGATGGAGATTCAGACGCAGGCTTAGAATTATTCGGATGAGAGTCGGAAAAGAATCCAAAAAAATCAAAAGAACGATTTATTACACAGAACTCTCGATCCAGATTTTCGTTCCGTTGTTTTCTAGATCGGAAATGCATATGTGGCCCGCCGAGCTGTATTTGGACGGTACTTTTTCTTAACGCGATCTACAGAATATAAACTTTTCTTTATTTATGAAATTTCGAGTGCTGGAAACTAATTCGTCTACAACTCTTTAGGCTCGCTTAAGCCGCTGGGTTTCAAAGAGGCATGCGGCGCCGGGTCACTGCCGTTTTAAAAGAATCTTTGTTAATTAAGGGATTTACAAAGGCTACCATCGGTTAAGTTTAAGCCGAAGTATTAACGAAACCAAATTCC
>SCLH01000773.1:165986-183775 GCA_004367855.1 Oikopleura vanhoeffeni | reverse complement strand
GAAATTCCTTATTTCAAATCGTCAAATTCACAAATGAAACCTTGGCAACTTCAATCTGGTCTCAAATTTGGAATATGATATCTCGATCGCCTACAAAACAGACGATTCGAAATAAGGAATTTCAAAAGTAAAAAATGGGTATCAATGTTTTTAAGCTATCTTGTAGATAATTTTTTTTCTGGTTATTGTAAGACTGAGGATTTTTTAGTTTTTGAAATTTTTTCCAAAAAAAATGATTTTAAGGGGGTGGGCGTCGTAATCTGGTACCTTTCAATCCCGCCTCATAATAATTCTAGGGCAGTTGTGAAAAATCTGAGGATACTCGTTTATAGGTCTAGCCTTCGTCTAATGATTCCATATCTCAAACTCCATATCTCTTCCATATCTCAAACTTAACATTGTTACATCACAGCACCAGGTGGTGAGTCTATTCTAGAACACTAAACAGTTTTTTTAAATCTATCTTCTGTTAGACCCCACATACAAAGCGTCTCAAAATTTACGCAAAGTAGCGGATAAATGAGAACTAAAATGTGATGAGAAGGCATTTTCCAAATTTGACCTTTTTTATTCTAGAATCTCACTTGAACGCCGATTTTTCCATTTTTTCCATTTCAAACCCGATCTTCTTTTAGACGAATGTTTAGACTAAAGTCTTTTTTCGACTAGGGTAGATAAATATAATGCCGTCAATCTGATGAGGCTGATTTTTTTATTTTCATTCTAGAATTCTAGAAAATTCGTCTGATCGGGACAAAAGTACCACCAAATTAAAGCTGAGAGTTAACTGATCAAAAAATCTGCTTACAGCTAATCAAACTCAATTTTGAACCGATCAGCGTCAAATTCGATAATTAGGTTTAACATTTTGGCTTAAAAATAATTGAAATTTCTAGAATTCGATTTAGACATTTCCGATAATTTTAATGTCATGCATCNCACAAAACACTTTCCTAAAAACTGGCTAATCTCACATTTGATTTGTATGTCCAGTTCCGAAATAATTTTTACGGAAGTGAAACATAGGCTCAAAATCCTGATAAATCAACTCCCCGTAATGCCGGAACAAAACATCCGAAAAAAAATTCAATTATTTTCTTGAAACCGAATCTAAATTCTTTATAATGTATTTGAAACAAAAGATTCCTCGATCCAGTTTTTTGTCTTTTTTCGATGATTTTAGGTATGCTGGAGCCACAATTGTGGCTCTGTGCTCACAAGGGTTAAGGAAACTTTATAAAAAATAAAGACTTTTCTGATTGCTTTGCATGTACCTGGCTGAATAAAATAGGGGGACCACAAAATTTATGAGCACCTAAAGGTCATCGGCTCGATTAATTGAGAATGCTGATAATAACTTTAAAAGTTAAAAATATTCCTATATTTTTGAAGTTCTAAATTTTAAATCGCCATCGATTCGAATTTTATCATTTTTAAATATGAATATTAAGAATATAAATTATTAAGCTTTTATAAGCAACCTTCAGGTTCCACCGTTGTTCGTCAGATTATAAACAAATAAAATGCCAGCAGAATTTTCTTTTGAATTTGAAAATTTTTCTCAAAAAATTGAGTTTGAATTATTTTGAAACCACTTTTAGCTTACATTTGGGGAATGTTTTGGTTGCTGCAATGTTTATATAGAGGAGGCATTGAAATTTGGGATTCTGCTGGATTTCTTGCTTTTTATTTTATTTATGTTACAGGCGTTGTGATTGGCAGTAAATGTTTTAGTAAATATCCTGGAGGTACCGACATGGATAATTTAGATGCAGTTTCAGTGAAGGCTAACTAATTTCATTTAACAAAATATTATATGTCGTTAATATGGACTCGTTATAAATAAGAAACATTTTTTTGCAAAAATATTCAATATATTTTCACTTAAATGTCATCTGTTCTGTATGATTTTGAGCAGACCAAAAAAAATAGGGCAAATTCTCCCTCCTTCGTTCTTTCTGATTGGACCAGAGAGCAAGTCCAGCTGAAGCCATACAAAACATATGACTCAACAAGTATAAGCAATTGATAATTCTTAAGTAATATTTATTTTCATTTATTATGAGCTGTTTTTCCTACGTTTCTTGTTACACGCCTTTTTATTAACAAAAAATTCAAAGGCTTTTACTTTAATGTTCCTTAGTTCGAGTTTGAGTCTCAATAAAAACACATCAAAAACGGTTGAAGGGGGTAACCCCCTGGGGGTTGGACGTGGAAATTTTAATAATTGCTCTGTATTTTTCACTACTTTTTAACGGTCTATAACTTTTGTTTGTAATGTTCACACGTGAAAATACAATGTTTCGTGAAGGCTGTTTATGATTATTGTATTGATATAATTAGTTTCGAATAAGTATAAAACTCGTGAGTAAACGAGTAGTGACACATTTATCGGAATCGGGTTTGAAAGTTCTTAATTCTTCTCCAGCAGGTAATAACTCGGAAGTGATATGCAAATTATTCAAATTTTTCCAAGAAAAAAAGAAAACAATTTTGATACAAAATTCTTGTCAAATAATTTTAATTCTACGGTTTTCGTGAAACCGGAAAAAAGATTTGGCGTGAACGTTCTTATAACTTGTTAAAAATGTTTCAAAATTTTTTTTGCGAGTATGCAAAGATTTTATGCAATCAATGCAACAAAGTTCAAGTAGAAAATTTTCAATTTTTGATCTTCATCTCTCTTGATCAAAGATGCAGCGGGCAGCGCCTTTGTACTATAACTATTTCTCTGAATAAAAAAGAAGATTGTTTTGAAACATATTTATATTGGTCAGTTTTTCACAGAGAATTGATTTTTTGCTATTTTTATTACATTTTTATTCCGATTTTTGTAAATCGCAAATTTCAAGTAAAAGTCTGAAACGAGCCTTTAACGTCACAATAGCAAAGTTATATAAGTCGCAATCAATTTTGCAGGCCAACTTTAATCGAAAACGATACTTTGTTAGTTCAATTAATGTAACAAAAAACTTCAAGCGGGTAGGCAAATTAAAATCAACGTAGCTGTCGCTACATGTCGACGATGATTTTTTTCAAATAAATTTCATAACTCAAAATGAAAACATAAGAGCTTGAAATCGGGGAGCTGATTTTGCTCGGAATGGATAAAGATAAATTACAGAAGGTGCGCAAAAAAATTGATAAAAATGACGTTTAAATAGAGGAGTCCTTTCTTCTATTTTATCGCGAAATTTAATTTCAGTTTTACTGATGAAGTATCAGTAAAAATAAATTTTATAAGTGATACAGGTTGAATTTCATTTTTTGTCGGTGTTTCACGCATCACTCATTTTATAGTTTAATTTATAGTTTATTTTTGAGTTAATAATAAGTGATGCGTGAAACACAGACAAAAAATAAAATTCAACCTGTACTATGATGAAATATAACATTTTCGAATCGATACTTATATCAAGCTCGAATAAGAATACTCTCTGTCAAATGAAGGAAATATGAATCCTGCTTACGCAGAAAGAACTGCTTTACCTGATATTGTTATGGATTCGGTCAATTTGACAACAGATAAGGGTTTTTTATTGTTAATCGTTGTTATTTAAATAATTTCAATGTCAAAACGTTGAGCTCAAATGGCACAAAAAACCTTCACTTGGCTTTCAATTATCACCTTGATATTGTTCGAAGACGTAGCTTGTCAAATCAAAGTAGTATGTCCAAGATGAGTGGCCTGTCAAAGATAAGTGAACTTTCAAATAAAACAAAAAACTCAAATTATTCAAATCAGTCAAAAATTTCGGCCGCATCTATGATGCCTTTCGCCAAAAATCGCAGCAAGGGAAGAGTTGTGAATCAATTGATTCATGAACATGAAGACAAACAGTTACAAATAGCGACTGAAAATAAAACATATTGGTCTGAATTTAAAGCGGCCACCAGACCTTGGGATCAGGCAATTTGGTTACAAATTCGTTTTTCTATATCATTTTGTTGCCCTTTGGTAGAAATTTGGTCCGATAACAATTGCGGGAATTGATATAATTCGGTTTTTGAAAACGACTCATTCGATGGAGTTCTTAGAAAACTCAAACTGAACTCGAATTGGTCCAAAGAACACCATTGTTTTTAATTTTTTAACAAAAACTGATAATCGAACAATTTTAGTAATCTCAGAAAAAAATATCATTTTATTTTAGTATGCACTAGATATTTGTGCTCAGTTTGAGCCATCTAAAAACTTAATCGGATACGTTGTTTTCGAAAACTGATTAAAACGGAGAATATAATTCACAGAAGAGTGATTGAAAGAACATACCTATTTTGTAAAAGAAAATGTCAAACCCTCGAAATCAGGAGATCAGCAAAAACAGAGTGGAAAGTTCTTTGCATAATGCTTTATAGCAGATAATTTGAAATCATGCTGACCATTCAGACTCCGAGATTTATTTCAAATTTTTTGGTCTCTGAGAATTTTTAATCTATAAAATTAAAGAAAAAATCAAATAACCCACACTCTTTCTATTTGAAATTTGTAAAGCCAAATCAGGAAGATTATGAGGAAAGTGGATTTGCTGGAAAATTAATTTTGATGATGATATCACCGGCATTTTTATTATGTAAATGGTCGTGCCCAGTCGTGCTCTTTGTTGGTCAGGCTGACCAAATAATTTCATAACATCAAATATTCTTCTACATTTTGACAAATAAATTGATCAGATGTTCTTGGATTTTTACGAAACAAATTTTTATTCTCTGTTTTTTCGAAAAATTTTGAAAGGTGAGAGACCTAAATTTTTTTTTGTGAAATATGTTTAATCAAAACAAGAAATTATATTATTTGATCGCTTTTCAGACCAAGACGGATCTTGGAACAAAGTGCTGACACTATTACAAGCTTTTTTTATTCCTACAATTGCCTATGTATTGCTGAAATTATATGAAATACCACCCATAGGTTGAAATCATAATTTCATTGTGAAATAATATAAAACTTTGATTTTTTAAGGTGGCGTTTTTCCAGTTTGGGCTCTTTGTATTGCAATCGGGGCTGTTTTCTGTCTTGTAATTTTTCTAACAAGCGAATTGCTAAAACCTCCGATTTATTTTGTTCTCTTGCGATATGTATCTTTCTTCACTTGCATATTTTGGATTTTTGCCTTGGCGAATGAGATAGTGTCCTTACTAACTGCTTTAGGAATTCAGTTCAAATATACGGTATATGTTATATATATATTATATACCTTGTGACTTAAAAATTTGTTCCAAAATTTTTTAAGACTTCAAAAATCAGAAACAGAAATAATGAGAAAAACTGAAACGAATTTTGTCCTTATTACTATTTTTGAATGCGAATTTTGAGTTTTTTATATTTTTATAATTTTTTGTCAAAAAATATCAAATTTTTGAATTTTTACAAGGGGTCTTTTGGGACGTTGATGGTATAGTAATGGGTTTGACTTTCTTAGCGTGGGCTAATTCAATCGGAGATCTGGTCGCAGATATTTCCCTGGCTCGAAATGGAAAAGCAAGAACAGCGGTAATGTCTTAATTGTCAATAAGGGATAAAATGATACGGCAGGAAGTAAAGAGTAGGGTGGCCTAGGGTTTTCAGCATTGGAATTCCAAGATAGTTATGAATTAATGAAAAAGTAAAATTTATTCAGAACTTTTAATTAAAATTTTCGAAGTTTTTATAATTTACATGAATTTTTCGTAAACAAAAATTAACTTTGTAATTTGATTACAGATACTTGTATATAAACTAAAATTATTCTTATTTCCTTACTGACCATTAACTAACCGAGTTTCAACATAAGAAACAAATTCCAGCGATGAAGCTTATATTTTATTGTATTTTTGTAGTTTATTCTTATAAATTGGGGTCTGTGCATTTTGGCAGATTTGCACTTTTTCATTTTTTTTCGCTTGACGTCAAAATCGAAAATTTAAATTGTTGAAAAGAGGCGAAAAAAAACGAAATTTCATCACATCCAAAAAAATATTTTTTCATGAGTTTTATGAATTACATTTTAAACGGTGAATGGGTCGGTTCATCAATTTGGCAAGTTTGGGTGTAATAATTTCTTTTAATTCTGGATAAAAAAGGGCTTCGATGAACTTCTGCCAAACCGTAGTTTTACTTCAAAAGATACGATTCAGAGTATAAACAAGAGCAGAGAAACAAAACGAGGACATATTTGAACATAGACTACTTTACATAGTGAAAATCGCCATTCCGAATATTTTCAGCTAAGGAATTCATAAAAATAAGTTTGAAAATTTTTGAACAAGAAATGAAGAAAATTTTCAAAATATTTCCAAATAATTTCGACCAAAAATCTTAAAAAAAAGTCATATGATTTTTCAAATATCATATAAAAAATATGTGGTCACTTACGCGGAAATTTAAAGTGGCCATTTTGAAGAGTTTTTTCGTTTGAAACGATTTGAAACAAATACTGTGAAAAAAATTTGATGAAAAAATAAGGCATTTTTTATAATGCTCGGAACTTTTTTTCAAAAATTTCTCATANTTTGTGGAATTCAAAAAGTTTAATTCGAACTCAAAATTTTCTTAAAAAGCAATAACTCGAAAATTCTTCAGTTACGAAAGTTGCCTGGAGCATGAGACATAAGTTTGGTGGTATATTGAGAAAAATATATAAATCCAGTGAAAAGTTTTCATCAAGAGCCCATATCCTTAACTGTCAAAATGCACCGCCCTCCTTATGGCCTAGGTGCATTTTGACAGCTACGGATATCCGCGGATATGGGCTCTTGATAAACTTATTACTGCGTTTATAGTATTTTTCTCAATATACCATCAAAATGATGGTTCATAATCCAGGCAAAATTTGTACCTACAGAATTTTCAAATTATTGCTTTTTGAGAAAACTTTGAGTTTGAATTAAACTTTTTGAATTCGAAAAATTATGAGAAATTTTTGAAAAAAGTTTCGAACATTATCAAAAAAATGCCTTATTTTGTGTTCAAATATTTTTGCATTATTTGTTTCAAATCAACCAAAAAAATTCTTCAATATCGCTACTTTAACTTTTCGCGGAGGTGACCACATATTTTTTATATGCTATTTGAAAAATCATATGACACTTTTTTGAGATTTTTGGTTGAAACTTTTTGGAAATATTTTAAAAATTTTACTCATTTCTGGTTCAAAATTTTTCAAACTTATTTTTCTTGAATCCTTAGCTGGAAATATTAGAAATGCCTACTTTCCCTATATTTAAACATGTCTACGTTTTGTTTTTTCGCTCTTGTTTATACTGTGAATCATACTTTTTTGAATGAAATAGGGTTGCGCGAAATCTAGTTAAGCCCTCTTCAATAAAGAATTAAATAAAATTTATTTCACCGAGACTTGTTCATTTGGTAAGCCAACCTGTCGATTATTTCAAATTTAATTCATTTAACTCACGGAAAAAAATATTATTTTCGATGTGCTAACATTTGGATTTCTTTCGTCTTTTTTCAAAAATTTAAATTTTTGATTTTGACTTAGAAATTGTATAAATTTAAAATAAAGAAATTTTTGATGGTCGACAGGACCGTATTTTAAGAATCCCAATTAATAAATAAAAGGAAATAAATTTTACTGTAATTTAGACACCTTTGATAGCTAACGCGCGTTTTTTGAGTGTTGTTTCAAAAGACGATTTATAAAGTAAAAATAATTAATCTGAAGAAATTCATATTATACAAACAAAAGTGGCATGCAAAAAGTGGCATACTCAAAATTGCCATGGCAATTATTATTCAAAATAGTTTTTATACAAAAATTTTGAAGTGGCAAAAAGTTTCTCATCAAGAGAAGAAAAATTGAGCATGTGCAAATTCGTCAAAATGCACCGAGGCCCTTAAGTTCTCAGGTAGTAATTTTGCTTCAGAAATGTAAAATGCAGAGGTTTCAAAATTATAGATACTCACTAAAGATAAAAAATGATTCTCAAATAGCTTCCTAAAATGTATTCTGAATTTACAAGGCATGTTTCTGCGCAATTTTATAACGATGCGTTTAATTTTTGAATTTAGAAAATATATGATGAGTCTTTTAATCTATACTGAATATTGTTATTTTCCAAATATATGACACCGCCTCAAATGTAATTTTGAATTTACAAGCTGAAATTGCTGCGTGTCATTTTGATAGTGCCGCGTTTGAAGTGTTGTTATCAGTCAAATTCATGTAATTTTTTCTAAGGCATCCTGAATTTGACAGGTTTGAGTTGCTACTTGTTTTGGATCGCCATTCTGAAAAGGCGTTGAACTGGTGTCTATCCGCCACATTGATAAATTCTGTTTAAGGGGGTGGTCGTCGCATTTTAAGGGGTTTTCGATTAGCCATTGTCGCACAAGTTACAAATGTGTGGACCAACTTTTACCCCTCTCTTGATATGAATTCAACAAAAATCTTGCATCTTAAAAAAATCCAAATTAACGATGGCTTGTCCAATCAGAAACGTGCTTACAAAAGTGACGGAATTTTTTTTCAAAATGTATCTCCTCCTGAGTTTTCAAGTTACACATGATTCATTTTCAATTAACCGGACAGAACGTGAGCAGACCGCCAAGGTGATTTTGAAAAATTTCTTTGATTTGGCTTCAGAATCACCAAAAACTGTATTTTGCTCTATGTAACATGGGTCAAAAATCTGTTTTGGTGATCTGAAGCCAAATCAAGAATTTTTCAAAAACTCACTTTGGCGGTCTGCTCACGTTCTGTACGGTTATTCAATATCAGAAGTCATTGTTGTATTTGAAATCAGGAGGAGAACATTTTGACAAATTTGCTTTTGTCAAATGTATTCTCCTCCTGAGTTAAAGTTAGAACATGACTCCGTTCTTGTGAATTAACCGTACAGAAGTGAGCAGACCACCAAGGTGAGTTTTTGGAATTTTTGATTTGGCTTAGATCACCAAAAACAGTATTTTGACGCTATGTAACTAGAGCAAAATACAGGTTCTTTTGGATTCTGAAGCCAAATCAAAAAAAATTTCCAAAAACTCACCTTGGTGGTCTGCTCACGTTCTGTCCGGTTAATTGAAAACATGAATCATTGTTAAACCTTGAAAACTCAGGAAGGAGATATATTTTGAAAAAATACTTCCGTCACTTTTGTAAGCACATTTCTGATTGGACAAGCCATCCGTTAATTTGGATTATTTTTTAGGATGCAAGATTTTTGTTTCAATATATCAAAGAGAGGTAAAAGTTTGTCCAACAATTTGTACTTGTGCGACAATTGGCTATCGAAAACCCTTTAAAATGCGACGACCACCCCCTTAAGTATTTAGGAATTCACATGTATTGGTTGCTACTTGTACTTGTTCGGCATTTTTAACGAGGCTTTGAAACACTGTCTATCAGCCACATTGTACTCTGAGAATGTATTCTGAATTGACAAGTTTTAGTTGTTTGGTGTTTTTAGTTAATTTTTTTAACGAGTCTGAAAAATGTTCGTATCGGCCAAATTTATGATTAGTTTTTACATATACTTTGAATTTACAAGGTAAGGTTGCTTCGTGTTTTTCATTACAACTTATCGTACGATCCCAACAGCACTTTTTATAACTTGTTTTCGATCAAATTTATGACACTTTCTGAAGGGAGTACCCCTCATGAATTGAAGCTCAAACGAAAAATGTTCACAATTTCATTTTCATGTTTTTTTGAAAATATTAACAATTTAAGACAAACTGGTGGTCTTTTATTACCGATACTTCGTCAGAAAAGTACTTTTTTATTTTTAATTGTCCTGGTTTTAGCACTTTAAGAAGGGCGATGCTATTCGACAGATCCGGATATGATCGCTCGATGAAAAAGTTTTTACTGGGTATATATATTTCCTTCAATATGCCATCAAAGTTATGTTTTACAATCTAGGCAACTTTTTTCGAAATGCCAAAATTTCAGTCTTTTTTTCCAATTTTTTGAAAATTTGAAATTTTTTATTTTGACGTTGAAATCGTATAAAATGAAATATAATTTATTTAAATTGATTGTCGGGACCGTTTTTTCGGTTACTAATTAATAAAATTTATTTTACCGCAATTTTGACACTTTCAACCTAAATCTCCCGTTTAGGAAGTGTGTTTTTAAAAAACGATTTATAAAGTGAAAATTATATATCTGAAAAAATCTGATAAACCGAAGTGAGTTCAAAAGTGACACCTTGCACTGGGGTAAGTTATTATTCCAAGATATTAAAATGGCAAAAAGTTTATTATCAAGAAAAAAAAAATATAAAAAACTGCAAATCTGTCAAATAACACCGACCCCTTAAGGGTATGGTGGTTCCTACATTTCTTTGCAGTTATTATGTTTGCTATCTAAATTCGTTTGTTGTTTTGAAAGCACAACAACCCAAATGCATTAGATTTTTTTGCGTTTGTATTCGATTTTTTTCCAAAGTATTTTTTCTTCTTATGTTTCAAAAAATAACGTTTTGGTGTCAATTTGAGACACTAAAAACTATCGGAATATTCGGGTTTTGAACCGTAAGCCAACTTTTCTCTTCAGTGTTTCCTCAGCTTTCTTTTTGAAGCCTACTTTCGAAAAAATCGAAAGCACAATTTTATTTTACTCGGGGAAATTTTTTTCAACGTGACCTTGAAAAATTTCATATTTTTTGTTTTGGGTCGAAATTTGACAGACGCCCACAAAGGAAAAGTTCTGTTGTTTTAGAGCTAGCTTTTGCGAAAAATTTTTGAGTAAAATTTTAGATTTAACCTAGGAAGGAGAATAGATTTTTCCGATTAAAAAAGGCCAAAAACCGGTATTTTGACCGGTTTTTTACGTATTCGAGATAAATATAGTACGAACAAAAACCTTATCGTTTTGTATACTAATTATACAGGTTATGTTAATTGAGTTTTTTTCATGCTTGGGGAGATAGATTTTCCGTTTTGGCTTAGGTGGCTCCTGTGTGCCGCGTTATTGTGTGAAGGAGTGTGGTCCTACAGTTTTGGCATTTTTTTTTCGCAAAGTTGAAGGCTAAGTTTCTACAAATAGAGGGTAATCTGATTATTCCTCGCCCTGTTCGGCTAATTATTTTCGAGAATATGTCAAATTAGGAACCACCATACCCTTTATCAAAATTAATAAATTATCAAGAATTTAAACTATCGGTTTCGAGAACAATTTAAGCGCAAATTATTGTTCCGAAAGCTCTCTGCAAACGTATCTAACGCCATTTGATCGGAAAAATTTGAAATTTAGGACTTAAAAATCCATGGAAAATTAGGCTTTTGCGTAAGACTTTTGAAATTAGTTCGTAAAAACGTTTTTTGTCGATTCTGAAACGAATTTATCCTAAATTTATGAAAAAGATAGAAACAGACCTGTGTTCGTATTTTGTGATTGATTAAATCTGAAACCAATTTTCGTATCTGAAAACTAACGGAGACAGAAGCTATTAAGACATTTCTCCGTCTGAACCATAGCCGCAAATTGAGGTTCTTCAAGTTCAGATGCTATGGTACTTTAGTGGTTGAACTAAAGATTTTTCAACAGAATTTGAAATTGACAAATTATTTCACAAATTCTCCATTTAATAAGCGAAATTACCGACAAAATTGATCGGAACATCATTTTCTTCTTTTTGAAAAGTTATATCTTTTATTTTGCTCTTATCATCATTCAAGGTGTTTTATTTGAATTCTTCAATTACTAAGCGAATTATTTCAGAAAAAACTAGAAGCAGATAAATTTTAAACTATTCGACAAACTTTCAAAACAATTGGTACTTGTTATTATATTATTCTGAACAACTTTAGCTTTCAAAATTAAAATTGCCCGGATTTATTGGAGAATTTCCAGAAAATGCAATTTCCGTCAAAATAAATAAAAAAATTTAGTTTTAATTCTCCGATATGTACGACAAAATTTTTCTTCACGTTGTATACGAAACTACAGTGAAACAACTTCATGAGAAAGTATTCTGAATTAACAAGTTTAGGTTGCAGCATGTTTTGGTGCGCCGTTGCTTAATTTATTGGTCGGCGTTGGAATTGGGTGTACCGTCGGAATTCTTTCAGGAAAAGATAAAATTGTTTTGGTGGTAAGTATTTAAAATCTTAGAAAGAATTGTTTATTTTGAATAATTCGAAGTTTTTATCATTGTTAAATTTACATTGTCAGTGGGGGTAAATTCAAATAAATTTTTGATTATTGATTCATAATCGATGGAAGACTGCTATATAAACTCGGCACATATATATTATACAGTCGGTGAGACCAATGGGCAACACACGAGCTTTTCGAAAATATGTTGCCCATTGGTCTCACACAAAGAGTGTTGCTCATTGGTCTCACTAGTCTGATTTTTTAATCAATATATTTTCTAAAAACTTAAACACAGTTTTTGAATAGTTTATTCTGGATTATATAATTCAACAATTATATTGTGAAATTTCAAAAATATATATTAATTAATTGTAAATTTATCAAAATTATGGGTAAATCGAAAAAACTTCCCATTGAAAATTACCAAAAATTTCAGAGGGTTGCCCATTGGTCTCATAGGTCTGAAAAAATCAAATCTGCGAAAAAATGTTGCCCATTGGTCTCACTGTTGTCCATTGGTCTCATCCACTGTATGTGAGATATTGCACTCAATTTAACGAACCTGAAAAAATAAACTTTTCCTTATAATCAATTTCAATGACTATAAAAACTATTGAACTTATAAAATTTTAGGTAGGTTTATCAAGTCCAATATCTCAAATATTATTAATCAATCAATAATGATTGAAAATGAATAGATCGAAAACGTTACCATAACTGAAAGAAATTTCTCGAAAACTTGAGAAAATATTTTTTATAATAAAATAATATTTTTCATCGAATACTCTTTAACCCATAAAGCCAAAAATTAATATTATGCTTATAGTTGACTGAACTGGAACTTGCCTTAGTATTTTCGGTAGTTTTTATTCCGACTTTACTTTTATTTGTCCTTCCATGCATCAAGTTTAATACTGGCAAGATACTTGGTTTTGTGCAAATTGGTTCTTATGTTGGTTTGCTTTCTTTTTGTTTATATTTTGGGTTGTTGAGTGGATAATGCTGCAGACTAAATACATGTCAAAAAGTTATTAATCAGGATCTGTACTAAATTATTTTTGAAAAAATAAAGTTTATTTTGATAACGAAACAGTTTCAATATAAAAACAAAAAAATTTTCATTTGATTATAGCTTCACAAAATTGGTGAAGGCTTAATCTTATGGGTAGATAGTAATTCGCAGAAAATGTAAATCGTCGAAAAATCGAAAATTTTAACTTTTCTAATATAAAGATAACTTTTTGTGAAAATTCTTTCGGCTCATCGTTTCCAGTGCCAAATTTTAATATGGTAAGATACAAAAGATAATTTCTCAATAGTTTGTTCTAGAAGTTTTTGACAAAAAGGCACTATTTTAAGAAAAAATACAGTTTTTTAGCCTCAACTTTAATAATCTTCGACATAAAAAAATGAAATATTGGGTTTTACGATGAAATTCACCACTGAAAAAGATGGCAAAGACGATTTTAAATTTAAAATTGTCTTTATATTAGAAAAAACGAAATTACCGATTTTTTGACGAATTACATTTTCTGCGAATTACTATCTACCCTAATCTTATGAGGATTCTCAACGATCTGAAAGGTCTTTTTGATGTCATTTTACAGAAAAAAGGTAAGAACTACAAACTTTTATCCAGTATGGTTGGAATGATCGAAACCTCGGCTGCAAGTCATCTGATTTTGGAAGTTCTACTTAATGGCATTTTACCACTAATCCGAATTTAAAACCGCTAATTCTTTATCTTAAAAAATTGTCAGCGCCTTAAAAACGCGGGAAAAAATGAAAATTTTGGATGTTATCCATATACCGTATTTAATTGATACGTCATAAATCATATTACAATAAAGATAGAAAAATTTAAACTCTGGACCAGGGATCGTATTTTTTCAAAATTTGACCAGGTCGGGTCGGGTCGATTTTTCTTCTGAAATTTTCCAGGTCGGGTCGGGTCGAACGCCGACCCGAGTACTTTTTCGTCAGGTCGAAGGTCGGCAGAATTTTGTTCAAGGAAAGTTTAAAGGGGAGTGGGTTCGAGTTAAAAGAGAAATTGGCTCAATATTAAGGGGGGGGGTGGGCCGAAGGCCAATGTGGGGAATTTTTATTTTCAATTAATTTGTTGGGAAACTGAGCCCAAAATTGCCGAAGGCCGATTAAAAGAGAAATAACATTTAAAATTTAATTTTGGTGAAAAATGGACCTCAAATCGCCGTCGAAGGCCAAATGTGGGAATATATATTTCAATTGATATTTGTTTCAAAAATGAGCTCAAATGAGCCGAGCCGATTAGGATATCTATACTTTCACTGCTCCTGACCCTCGACCATCAATTGTTTGTTTTGCGTTATGATGCAATATTAGTACCAGTGTGTTTCAACTTACACTTGAGCATATAACTTCAGAAAACCCGTTACTATTGTTTTATGCATCTTTAACTATAAACATGTTTAACGATAACAGTTGTATAAATGCAAATATAATATTTTTACTTTTTAAGTATATTGTATATTTTATGATAATATATATTATATAATATTAATAATTATTCAGCAGAAACCATTCGATTGTGAACAAAGAAAACGTTCTACATTGAAAGCAATTTTTTCACTACATAATCAGAATATTAATGTAAATATGAAGATGTGTCAACCTATTTCGACTCGAAATATGAAAGATGTCTTGAGAAATGTTGAATAGTTTAATAAAAATCAAGACATTTCTAGGATTCTCAAAATTTTAACTTCGGGCGCCTCATAACAAAGTTATGGACTGTTTGCGGCTCTGAAAAAAAGTTGAGGCTTAAATTGCAAAAAAAACACCATACAAAGTTGGTTTTTCCACAGTTGATTTTGATAAATTGTATCCTTAATGCCAATTTTATAAATGATCCCTGATGATTATATTCTTTTCATGCCATTTTTCTTGCATCTGAATCTTCATTTACCAAAAATGAGACACAAATTTCCGGTTTCAGTTCTGCCGATGAAATACATTTACATCTAAGAAATAACATTTTACAGAGTCGACTCCCTTATTTAAATAATTTTATCAACTTAATTTATTAATTTCTCCCTAACTGGAACAGATTGCTTCAACTTGAACACTGTTTTGGAGTCGGTCAATGTGTCCCTAATAGGACAGTAAAAAAGGTGCTTGTTGAACTTTTGTATGGTATATATTTTTGAAAGCCCCAAAAACCAGAATTGCAGTAAGAAATTTTATAACGAACTTTTTTATTTGTTTTCAAGAATTGCTATCAATTATTATGGCGTTTGAACCATATAAAAAAAAATATGAGAAAAAAATTGTTTTGTTTATTACATTTTTGAATTTTAGATATATTATATGGATCAACGGCCCTCAGAGTACAAATCCTAACTATTTGAATGATACAAACAACGCAAGATATTAGCACCCAATCAAAACCGTTGAATAAGAAATAATCCGATTTCATTGGTCAGATTAGGAAATGATCAACCAATCAAATGCTCAGATTTCGCATTTTTCAAATAGTTAGGATTTGTACTCTGAGGGCGGTTGATATATCTAGAATTCGAAAATGTAATAAGCAGAACAATTCTTATTTCATATTTCTCTGTAATATGTTTCAAACGCCATAATAATTAAAGCAATTCTTGAAAACAAATAAAAAAGTTAGTTAGAAAATTTTTGCCATAGCACTTTATTTAGGGTGCGCAGCGGGAACCCTAAAGACTGAACTAAAAGTGTTGATAAACATTTATTTGCTAACGGGGGGTGATTGCAACCGAAAAAGACGATTCCGAGCAAAAACAATTTTGGGCCATCTAGTGGTCAGAAAGTGAGTTTCAAAAACCCTCCTTTTCAGCACTAATTTCGTTTTTGAGCATAATCAGTTTAATTTTTTAGTTTTCTTGTGGCAAGGATCGTACTTACATAAAAATTGGAAAAATTTTGAAAAATAAAATGTTCAAAAATTTTCGAAGAAAATTTTGGTCATTTTGACAAACAAATGCGTAGGCGGAACAATTTATAAGCTGAAAATATTTTGGTCAATACTTATGAATACTTAATTTTATGCAGAATTCACAAAGTTTTTAGATGCGCATAGTGAGAACCATGCGGAAGACTGCGGAAAAATTGCAAATGCCGATTTGATATTCTAACCGTCATTTTCCCTGGCCAAAATGCCAAAAAACTAAAAAAAAATATTTCATTTTATTTTTTCGTAGTTTTTTTCCAGATATTTTTTCCGTTTTGGTCACATCATTTTAATTTTAAACTTAGAATTTTGACCGCTGGGCACCCTTTATTATAGCACTTTATTATATTTTATAAAACCTAACGTGATTAAAATATCATTGATAACTCATATAAGCACACATGAGCGCTGAAAAACTTCGAGACAAAATCCTTACCGTCCCGCCAAACTTGCCAAAAGATTTTCCAAGAAAATTCACAAATTTGACACATCAAACACTAGTTTGAGCGGTTTAGAAATTCGAAATCAGAAACAACAATGCAAACTTCAATAAAAATTTAAAAAAAATGATACAAAACTGCCGGTTGTATTTGACTTGCGTAACATAAATTATGTTATGCACAAAACTTAATTAATTAACTTTCGAATTAAACCACAAAATTAAGCAATTTGAATTTTTAATTTAGCTTTCTAAGCAGAAGTATAGGGATGCGCCCTAACTGGAACACTTTTTTAGGTCGGTTAGTGTTTCATTTAGGGAGCGATAACTGTTTTATATTATTATATATTTCAATAATAAAAAAAAACTTTTGTTGAGTAGTCAGGAATACGTATGAACATGACATAAAAGAGATGTCCATCGGTTAAATGATAATGATTTTATATTTTCTATAATTTATAGTCTATAAGTAATGATAACGTTTCGATCGTTTCGACAAACATGTCAATAAAACGTTGTCATGAATCGCCATTTTGAATTCATTCTGCGGCTTATTTATAGTGGCATGATTTTATTGTTATTTTCACTAGTTTAACACGTCGGTCAGCTTTATGATAAAATGCACAGCCGACTTATTAAAAACCGCCAGAGGGCCAATTCTTGACTGAGAAATAAAGTCCGTCACTGGTTTGTTGATTTAAAGTCTTTGTTGATGCTTTTATACGCATATTGATTGTGAAAATTGCGGATGAGGGCTTTTATGATGTTGATTCAAGTTAGTAAGAAATATCGAAAATATATGTCATATAATATGACTCATATTCTCCCTTTGGCTATTCAATGAAAAGATTAAAATGGTGATTTTAATGGTTACATGTTATGAAGTTTAGACCAGATTTTCGAATTTTTAACGTCGCCTAAAAGGATGTAGGCAACAATAATTGGGGTCTTTTTTTCACATTTCAGGAATAATTAATTTTGTTCAGAATACTTAGTAAAACTCTTACGGAAGTTGCCCGTACTATTCAGAGCATCTGATACTTTAACTTACGCTCAGAAAATGATTTTTGGTAGGCGTCCCTAAAAGTGCTAAAAAGCCTACTTCTCATTCATTTCTCATCATTTTTTCTTGTTATTTGCAATTAAACTTCCAAATATAAATGCCAAGCGAAAGCCTTTTTTAAAATTATGCCTCTAGTGGTCAAAACGGCTTATTTGGGAGCCTCACGCAAAAGCCTACTCCTCCTTGAAAATATAGAGAAAATTTTCAATTTGTGCATCAAATTTACCGCAAAGCCTTAATTAATGTCCAGACCAAAGTTTTTTTCCGATTATTTTCTCCAAAATC